>CAUYRH010015270.1:0-15796 GCA_963574655.1 Perodicticus potto | reverse complement strand
AAGGTAGCTCACGCTTATAATCCCAGCAGTTTGGAAGGCTAAGGCGGGAGGATTGCTTGAGACCAGGAATTTATAATCAGCCCATCAGAGCCAGATTCAGTCTCTACGAAAATGAGAAAAATTATCTGGGCACTGTGATGTCAGGAGGCCTCAGCAGAAGGATTGTTTGGGCCCAGAAGTTTGAGGTTACTGTGAGCTACAACCATAACACCCTACCGAGGGGGACAGAGTGAGACTCTCTCTCTCTGTCTTTCAATAAATAAATGAATTTAAAAAATGCTAATGAGAATTTACATCAAATGGATCCCTTACACATCGTTGGTGGAATATTAAATAGTACAGCCACTCTGGATAACTATCAGAGATTTTGTTATAAAATTAAACAAACACTTACCAGGTGGCCTCGATCACAGTCCTGGATATTTTCTTAGAGATATTCACATTTGTATTCACACAAACACAAGTTTCCACCAGAGCTTTATTGTATTCGCTCATAACTGAAACAATTGAAACATTGTTCGCCTGGTCAGTAGACCAGAGTGGTGCGTCCCAGGGCAGCTTCCTGCTCCGCAGGAGAAGCAGGAGTCCAGCAATACAGCTGGGGGGGAGGCCAAAGCTACTGTTCAGAGGTTACATATGAGGCGATGTATAAATATAATATTTTAAAGATTACAGAATTACAGGGAGAGTAATAGTAAATGTAATAGTTACATTAATGATTAAGATTGTGTTTATTTTTCTTTTCTTCTTTTGAAAACTGTGTTGTAATTCCCAAGTTAGTAAAATTACAAATCACGTGCTCCTTTTCCTACAAAAGGTAATAAAATATTCCTAAGTGAGAACATGTGAATATACGCTGCTCATCCCTGTGAGAAACACTGTATAATTCCAGCCTAGATTACTACTAATTCATAGGAAGGCAACATTGGAAGATAAAATTTCTTCAATAACAGTGTTTTTCAGCTTTCCAAATGCATAAGAATAACTTTGGAAATGGTAACAAAAAAAAAAAAATTAAGGCAAATGATAGATCTTCTCAATTCAATTTATCAGAATCAATAAAAGATATTTCAAAAATTATTTTATCTACATAACTTTGATTTGATAAAAATATTTACATTTTATGATTGAAGTGATTCAGAATTTGATAACGTGATCCTAAATTTTCTAATCAGAATATCCACAAAAAGCTTTGATTACTGAGTTATAAACCACATATTTCAAATTTCTCCTAATTTTATAGTGTTATTAAATTAATTAACTATATGCATGTATTTAAATTACATGTATCTAATATCACTTTATAAATAATATTTTTTGCCACTCACATTTTATGGAACAATTTATTCAGACTCCACATGCATTTGAAACTCATCAGAACTACTTTTGGAGTCATGTCGCTTTTCTTCCTGGAATACCGTAACTTTGTTTACATTTGGATATTTGTATATTGCTCTCAATAGAAATTAAACACAAAGACACAATTTCAATAATATTAAGACAGTTGGTGCATCTATACTGGATGTGAATATTTCTGATCTGCATTAAAAAAATTTATGCATTTTTAATAATTATTCAAAACCTTATCTAAAATCTGTCAACATTCATGAGGTCAAAATCCCAGGAAGACGTATTATGTCTGTTTAGTACTTTAGTTCTATTATATGTGGTTAACCTAGTTACCTAAAGAACCTAAGTTAGCACTGAGATAGTTTCTCCTAATATTATACAATTAAGAATAAACAATTGCAAAAAATACTCCATAACATGAGATTTTAGGTAAATTCTCCAAATTAAGGCAATCTCTGAATTTCTGAGGGATAATACCAGGAAAAAAAAATTCCTTATGTTTGGGAAAGTTTTTCTCATAAAATAAATGAAGAATTTTCACACAGTATTAGTGTTAAGTGATTGCTTCTAATATGTAGCAATTATGCATTATACTCTGTCTTGCCAAAAATACCCTGTACATGTGAGCACTGTTACAATCCTACTGGAAATAGTGAGAGAGAAGCAAACTCAAACTATATTAAGAGTGTTTGTTTGTTTATAAGCCATACAAAGTAAATGCGATTTAAAAGTGCTTGACGAATAAAATTTTTATCTATGAACTAATGTGAAAACAAGAAAATTCTTTTTGTAGACATTGTCTACTTGTTTTAGAATTCAAAGCTGGTTTTAAGGGAAGTAGATGTATTTTTTAGAATTAAGTGTACATACAGTTGTGGAAAATTTTACTTAATAGTCCATGATTATTATTGTATATGAAAGATCTGAGTTGCGACTCACAATGCTCCGAGATCCTTCTTAAAAGAAGTTAGTTTATACCAGTGGGTTCTTTTAAGCAAATATTTTTAGGTACTTCTGTAAATTAAATATTTTAAATAACAACTCATTCATACTTCACTAACTACATGAAGCCATTTTACACCTTCAATTTATTAAAGAAGAGCCTATTTTCTCTTTTAAAAATCTCAGATTAATATGAGAGTACAGATGATTAGGCTACACTGTTTTTTGTTAGGTAAAGTGCAAGTTGCACTTGAGCCCTTTGCCCACAGTTTGCGCTGTGTACCATTTCCCTGTGCCCAGAGTGAGCGCTCACCAATGCCTCTCCCTTCACCCTTTCCTCCACCCCTTCACACTGGAATTTAACTGTGTTTTGCTCTCACGTGGGCATATGGTTGTTGCCTATTGGTATCAGATTAGAATTGAATACCTTGGATACTGCTTTTCCATCCTCTGACACTTTACTAAGGAGAATGTTCTTCAACTCCATCCAGGTGAATACAAAACATGTAGAGTTTCCATCTTTTTATGGCTGAATCATATTCCATGGTATACATATACCACAGTTTACTAGTCTATTTATGTGTTGATGGGCACTTGGGTTGATTCCACATCTTGGCTATTGTAAATTGAGCTGTGATAAACATTCCTGTGCAAATGTCCTTACGGTAAAATATGAGAAGAGTCCACATCACAAAGTTCCAAAGACGGTGATGCTGGAACAGATGTGAAGAGGACGGGGCACTTTCACACTGCTGGTGGGGTTGCAAACTAATGCAGCTTCTTTGAAACGAAGTATGGAGAATCCTTGAAGGGTAAAAGTAGACCTTGCCCTTGATCCCAGAATCCCATTCCTAGGTATCCATGAGGACAAAGAAGAGCATATCTTCTAAGCATGTAATCAGCAGGGAACATGTTTTTCTAAAGTTGGTAAGT
Organism: Perodicticus potto; assembly: GCA_963574655.1. NCBI lineage: Eukaryota > Metazoa > Chordata > Mammalia > Primates > Lorisidae > Perodicticus > Perodicticus potto. The sequence goes on along the minus strand of CAUYRH010015270.1, from coordinate 12,571 downwards.
TCTATTGTCTATTTAAATAATCTGTTGTAGATGATTTAAGTCAGTGTTATGAGATATCTTAGCCGGCTTGACACCCACAGCTTAGTGGTTGGGGGGCCAGCCACATACACCGGGGCTGGCAGGTTCAAACCTGGCCCGGGCCAGCTAAACAACAATGACAACTGCAACAAAAATATAGCCGGGTGTTGTGGCAGGTGCCTGTGGTCTCAGCTGCTTGGGTGGCTGAGGCAAGAGAATTGCTTAAGCCCAAGAGTTTGAGGTTGCTGTGAGCTGTGACGCTACAGCACTCTATCAAGGGTGACAAAGTGAGACTCTGTCTGAAAAAAAAAATTAAATAAACAAATGAATAAAATCTTAGTCAATATCCGTGGTGAATGTGATGCATTCATCATGCTGCTGTCTTACAATTAATTTTAATCAACTGATACAAAGTGTTAGCACAGAACAACACATTAAATCACAAACATAAGTGTAGGATTTCTTTAAGTATCTAAGTGTCTATTTCTTTCATCTAAGTATCATAAGTGCTTTTCTTTCAGACCCTTATTGTCAAATGACAAAAAATAAGGAAAATTACTCTAAAACTTTCTTCTCATACAAGTTGTCAACCTTAAGTAATGAGATTCAGAAAATACGACTAAGTATAGCGTTCATCTGAGCACAGAGCTTGAGGAGAGGAGCGGGGGACACAGACTGGACGTGGACTGGGTCAGCTTCCAAAGCGGGGAGCTTGTGGTGTCTGGTACAGGCAGACAGAGAAACTTTAGCAGAATTACAACATTTCCCATATGAAACCAGGGCACACGTCACAGTGATTTGGTTGGTGCAGGTTGCTATCTTCCAAGGAGGTTGCTTCATTACTTTGTGACAGGGGCAGTGATCTGAAGGGTCTTATTCCTGGTGCCATTCGGGCTTGGTCACCACCGACAGGCACTTGACACAGTGCTGACGGGCTGTGATTCTCACATGACTGTCTCCAGTGCACTGCAGATTCTGACAGGCAGAGCCATCACTCTCAATAAGTCCTAAACTTTCACGCTTTTTTGGTCACTAACACCAGACTCAGGGGCAGATGTTTACTCCAGGCTCGTACCAGGTGGCCCACTGGGACTGGATGAGCTTTTGTCACATGCTGCTGTGCCAAGTGGCAAGGTCTGAAAGAAGCAGAGAGTTCGGTCACCCCCCAAGCCAGCAGTGAGCATTTCCACTGTAGTTTCCCACTTCCACGATTCTGTGCATCATTAGAACAGTTGCCTAATTTAACGGAACTAGCCTGTACGCTGCCAAAACACATTTGCCCAACTACAAGGTATTTTGAGTAATTGTGTCTAGTTCTGATTCGCTCCTGCAGGTCAGCAGAAAGCCATGCCCCGGCGCTGAACCAAGAAGGGTCCCGGCTCCCCGGCCCTTCCCTCTTTACTCACTTCTGTCTTTCAAACCTTTGTCCAAAGTACCGGATGAGGCTGTTCTATTGAGTAACAGACTTCCCAAAAAAGTACAATCGCCTTCCATCTCCTCCCCCAAATCTTTTATCTACTATTTTAGAAAAGAAAATTGAGTAATGCAACCATACCACACTTCCTCACCCCCTCCACCCTTCCCAGACTTTTTTCACAAGTCAATGCGTTAATTTCTGTCCTCTGGTCTATTCATTCTTCCCAATAACCTTTTTTTTTCTGCTCCTCAAAACACTCACCTTCAGTGCCTGTCTCCCCAGCCCCTGTGAAGAGTGGTAGATAAGCATGTGTGACCTGATAGGTTACTGAGAATCATTGTCCTGGACCCCTTCAGGCTGTGCATGTTAATAACATTTTGGATGCTTTTTTTCTCCTATTAATCTCCCGATTGTCAGTTCGTTTTCAACAAACTCCTAACTAAATATTTCTTGGTTTTATATTATAAACTCAAGCATCAGAATACATCTTATTTAATAAAATCAATGAACATTTTGGCTGAGGAAAAAGAATAGTTAAATTATATAAAAATTCATGGATGACAAGAATCATATACGGGTAGAGATCACAGTCTGCATTTCCAGAACAGAGTTTCTTAATTACATTTAGGAAGGTCTTAGCTCGTGAGCAGTGTGGTCAGTTTCTGGACCAGGTGTCCTAGCTTCAGAGTCCACCGTCATTACTGCTTCTCGTTTATACTGAGAATTCTAACTAGCTCATTCTTCTTTTTGTCTTCTGTAATAAATTCTTTTCAGATGTTCATCTGGCTCAGGATCTTTAGATGACTTTTTCTATTCTTTATTGTTCTATGAAATGTTTTCATGTTCTCATATTTCTCTTAAATTATCCTTTCTATTTTCCGTGATTTTTATGTGCAAAATTCTATTTAGATGTTATGTTCACACACTGGCAGAGTATGTGGTATTTCCCTGCATTATTCTTATACCTTTTAGAAACTTCTCATTTTTTTCTTGATTTTTCCCTTTTCCTTCCTCCTAAGCGAGAAATGGTCAGTGCTGTTTCTCTTATGGAGCCCCTCACTAAAGGAGTCCTAAGTCGGGCACCCTAACTCAGCCACACACTCACTCTTTGACAACCGGTTTTTGCTTCTTAGTGGGACTATTCTTCCTACACCAACATTTCACAAATATTTTAGAGGTAAACCGCAATGGCCTGAGATTTATATTTGGAATTTTTTGGAAAGTCATTTGGAATGCTGAGGCCGTTCCAGATACACAGCTAGTCACCAAGTAGGGATCTATCTTAGACAACATTTTTCCACGTCATGTAGCTTTATTTACCATAACATTTTATTGTCCCAAACTCTTATAAACTTGGTGAAAATCCATCTGCTTAAGTTGTACTCTATGCTCGTATTTTGTTAGGAACATAATGGACAATTGGAAGGAGGGAATTCATGAACAAGGTACAGGATTTCAGGGCCTTCGTATTCTCCATTTAACCTTTGTATTCTCCATTTAACTCTTAACTGGTTCCCCTTTCATCACTAATGGGTTTGTGGAATGACATTACATCAGGTTTCTCAAGAAAAAAAAAATGCATGTTTGATAGAAAGCTAAATGCAAAAATAATTCCCTGTTCAATTATAACAATTTTAGATTCTAAGTATAATGTTACTTTTACATGTACTTATCCTGTTAGTGATGAAAAATTCAGATATTGTCATGAAATGTTTCAATAAAAGTTGTTTTCTAAACACTTTCAATCAAGTTTCTTTGTTAATGAGTTTTATTTCCCTCTTTGTTTATAACACTCAGTCCTCAAGGCCTAGCAATTTCTGTAAAGCCTTTTTCACATGGGACTTTTTTCATCCGTTTTTCTAGATCAGGGCTTTATCATCTCCTGTATTAAAGACATGAGCCAGACTCTTGGTACCTCTAAATAGAGACTGTGTTTGTCTGGTTCCTTCGTGTTTCCTACGCAGAGCATGATGACTTAAGGCTTTGTAGTCAGAAGGCTTTGAGAATATTGAATAAATTGATTAGTGACTAAATAATGAATATTTATTTTTAAAATTTTAATTTTATTTTTAATTGAAAAATTTAAATGTTATATATTTATTATGTATGATATATTGTTTTGGAATATGTATGTATTATGAAATGAAGATGCACATTCAAATTTAATCTCTTCTGTTCTCCAATAAGTGCCCAAGAAATAAGCAAACTACTCATTTGCTTGCATTATACCTGGAACACTGTCTGCTTGAAAATTACACATTGAATCACCATTTTCCTTAGCATAAATTTCTAGTTTTTGGAAAAGTAGTTTTCTACTAGTTTGAAAACTCATTGGATTTTTAAAATTATGTAGGAAATTAATTGTCCAAGTCATACTACATTTTTCTCTTCATTCTGGTAGTATTTGCAGATTATTCCAGGTAGCACAAAAAATAAAACCCCAATGTCCAAAGAATACCAAAAGTGGCTAAAGTTATAAACATGCAGATTAATGCAAACGGTTGATATTGGTATCCAGAAAATTATGTTTTGAATATGCAAAAATTTATGAAAATTGCAACTCTTGCTGACATAGGTATAGTTTCTTCTCTGGTGTTATTTTCAAATGCATTTATATAAAATCTTTCCCCTTCTACTTTCTTGTGTACATATTCCGTCATTGTTGAATGCTGCATGTGAGAAAAGGGAAGGAATTTAGACTTCAGTATTAAAAAAGTAAAGTACAGTGGGTGAAAGTACAAAATTTGGGGTGGAATAGAGCTTGAATTCTTGTTGTACAACCTTAATTTTCTTAATCTCCATGCACCTCAGTTTCTCATTTGTCAAAGGGGAATATAATAGCACTTGAAGAGCTTGATGTGAGGGCTGAGGCCTTTGTTAAGGCCACGAGGCCCTCCTACACTGCAAACACCAGGTAAGTGTTAACTATTTTTATCACTGGACAAAAGATGATTCCGATGTATTTTACCATCATTTGATATCTTTCATTTTAACTCTGAGTTAGCCTTCATTACAGAATAAAATTAGGAATTTAATAATTAACAAAATATAACAAAGTTAAAATAGATTATCCTCTTTTAAGTATATTTCAATAAAAGCCTTTTTTAAGGTATAAACTATCTAGATTATCACTTAAATGTCTTTTTTTATTAAGAATAACTGAAAAAATATCATATTTTAGAGTTTCCTTTCATTTTCTTTAAATATATGTACATTACATAAAGAAAAGCAGTACAGTGTCTAATATGAATGTTATCTAATTAAATTATGGGTTTAATGTGAGTAAGTCGGCATATACTTTTCCTGTACGTGCATATGGCTGGAAAAAAATTTCAAAATGTGTGGGGTGGTGCCTGTGGCTCAAAGGAGGAGGGCACTGGCCCCATATGCCAGAGGTGGCAAGTTCAAACCCAGCCCAGGCCAAAAACCGCAAAAAAAAAAAAAAAAATTTGAAATGTGGGTTTGGGGATTTCATTAAATAAATTCAGCTATGAGTATTTTTTAATTGTAGTGTTGTGTCAGATTGTGTGACTGGGGCTTCAGTGATTTATATCAATGGGCCTCATCTTTGTGGATGTCACAGTTTGAGGTTGTAGACTGTAGATAATAAAGCAGGTAAACCTGGAAAGATTTCTGCCACTGCTTTTGGTTTATTATCCTCTGACCAGGAACGCTAATCGTAATTTATTATTCACACACACAGATGAAAAAAGAGCACACTGAAATACCAGGACCAAATATTCCTTGTTCTTTATGTCGAGAATCTGTTTAAAGGTGATCCTCAAACAGAAAAGTCTCAGTAGGCAGAAATTTTATGTTTGCTTATATACTATTCTACTGAATGTAAGTTCCAGTGAGAATGTTCAAGCCCTTTGCTTCTTCTATACATTATTCATTATAAATCAATAAGCATGTGCCCTCGTCATCCAAATGTAGGTGTCAGGGCCCCAGTGCTCATAATTGACCAGAATTTAGATGTTCACTACATTCCCTTTATCCCAATATTTGATGAAATTTGAGATGTCTATGCTTTGGGCAACAACCTTTTGTTTGAAGCATGTGCACCATATACAACCATATTTTATCATTTTTCTTTTTACAGAAATTAGCCCCTTCTATGTCATTTGAAACAAAAATGAAATTAGAAATATGTTTGATATGGAGATTAAAGAAAGATAGTCTAATTCTTATGAAGTGGTATCATTCTATTCATTAAGGGTAGATAATTGAATTCAAATATGCCTCTTAAACACTGAGAAGCTGATCTTATTAAATATAAAGTATATTTTATATAGTAAATCTTAAGGCTAACATTCCCATATCGTTCACAAAAGATTTTTATTCACATATCACATATACACATAAATCACATGTATACATTTTAAATAAAATAGTATTAAATTAGGTTAGAATTTTTTTTTACAGAATTTCGATGAACGGAGTTAGCTATCAAATTTGCTTTAGGTAGGAACTTGAAAAAGGATCAATTTGATTTCTGCAACAGATGTTAATCTTTCGTAGTTAATCTAATTCAAATCAAGCTACAACACAAGCCAAGACACAGTTGCAAATTATTAACCACTTTGTAGAAGAAGGAAGAAGGGATGACATTCTGGATTCCTTTTTGATGATGTTACCTTGATGCATGATTTCATTTTTATTTTATAAGTTACTCACAATGTAGAGTATAGAACACTAAAGAGAAAAGAACTCCAGTAGCTTAAGCGATCATGGTGATATGTCATTTTGCCTATTTACCACTCATGGAAAAGTATGCCATTTTAAGTAATTAAGTAATTCCTTCTGTGGCTGATATGTAAATAGAGAGAGAGAGAGAGAGACAGACAGACAGACAGATGATAACTCTGCTATAGACATGACTCGGGGACATCTGGAGAGCACTGGTAAGTGATGATTAGCACACATCTTTTTAGCATCGTCTTTCCCACTACACATCAATGTAAATGATAACTTAACTGTAATAAAAATAAATCATAAGGTTTAATTTGTAAAGAATACTGTCATCCGGCCTCAGTACCCTTAGCGTTATCTTCACCCATGTACCTTGGAAGTATTAGGAACACTGCATTCTAAGATTTTTAACTCAAACAACTGTGCTATTTTTATTTAAAAACTAAAGACTAGCTTTTCTCATCTAATAAATCTTCAATTTATTGACCCTCCAAGTTATTTGCGGAATTATCTATGTTCTTTCTGAAAGCCTACTCATAAGTTCTTTTTATTTGTTTTGTGGCTTGCATCTGTGAACTTTCTGAAAGTTTTATGGTACATGTAATTCTAAGACTTTAAATCTCTCTCTGGCCTTTATATAAAGATCAGTGTTTAGTGATTAAGTTCTGCTAAAAATTACTAAAAGTAGAAAGGGCTATTTTTTCTATTGCTGAATATAATTGAAAGTAGGACAGCAGAGGAAGGGACTGGGCTAATTGATTGATTTTCAGCCACAAGTGGAATGACCACTAAACATTTTAGATCTTTCTTTAAAATTAGGAAGTCAGATCAAATAGTATTTAAATTTCTTGTCAGTTCAACACTTGCCAGAATCTTCATGATGCAGAAGTTATAGTTGTGATTATGATAAAATTTACCAGATTCAAATAAAATAAATAATTAGATTAATGTCTCTGCAAAAATGTCTCTTCTACTTTTTTTTTCTTCCAAGTATTTCCATCTGTCATTGGTGTCAGTGTCACAAACATCTGCATCTTTAGTATGTTGGTGGTTTTCTGTGTGAATTTGGAAGGTCACTATCTCTGATTTTATTTTTTTAATGGATGTTCACAGTGCACCAAATTTTTTAATTTTTTTTTTTTTTTAGCTTTGGCCAGAATCTTACTTTGTGTTAAGCAATCATTGAACTTTGGCAACTGTAATTTCCTAATAAATGCAGGCCTCAGTTACCTCACCTAAGAAATAATTTGAAAGGAAACAGGTAGTTTGGCTCCCCATAGAGAAACTGGGGCAATCCACCATTGGCACACTTTTACTCAGATCTCAACTAAAACAATAGTCAGCACTTAATGAATTGAAACCACATTTTATGTCTTTCCAGACATCACTTAATATTTCCTTGTTTGCTCATGCTTTTAGAGATTTCCCTTGTTGATAATGCTTTTGTGCTGCTACCAAGTCTAATTTGGCTCTTAGCAAAGCCTTTGAATTTTTTATAATAAAGTCATTTACAGATGCCCATAGATAAATTAGCACCATAAATACAGCTAAATTACATAATTACGGCAATTGATTTTGTGTTAGTCTTCAAGATATATAAATACCTCCTGGCATCTCCGTCAAAAGAAGACAGTGAGAGCCAAAGCCCTTCAATTTCCAGAAAACAGAGGACAGGTCTCAAGGGATCAAAGAAAACCACAATTCTCCCAGTAAAATTCCTATGTGCTTATAGATGCTCAACAGAGTGACATCACTGTGCTCAGGCATGTAAACACACGTGAAGGTGAAGGCTAGTATGTGTGCATACACAATAACACACACAACACACACACTCTCACACACTCACACTCTTAATTTATGAGGACACCTGCAATGCCAATGTTCTAATTTGGCCAGACTGGAAGGAAACTGAGGCATGAAGGGCAGGTGTAATGTGCTTTATTTAGCGCCAGGCAACTGGTGAGCTAAGTTATGTGGGAGGGTCACCCTAGCACCTGGCAGACAGAGAGCTAAGTTACACGTCACAATCTGCCATCCACAATCCACAATCCACATGAGGGAAAGGACCCGTGTTCCTTTATACCCAGGAGTACAAAAGTGTCAACATACCAAGCAGCCGTTACATAGGAATGACTTCACTGTACACAGTTATGGCCGTCTAGGAGCACAGGGCATTTTCTCTCTGGAAGAAGAAGTCCTAGACAACTTCATCTTGTCCCATACTCAGGGCCATGGGAGAGAAAGACCAAACACTTTTCCAGTCCCTACAACACTCAACCATATCAATCCAGTGGAAATAGCTGCCATAATTAATCCTGAACATCTGTCTTTTGAATTACCAAGGTGAAAACTAATTTATATTTTCGTTACTTAGATGATTTATTCTTATTTTGGTTATTTTGCTATAGCTCTTTAAAATCTATACTTCTCCATATACATAGAATATTAGAGGATTAATATGCCATCATGAATTTTTCCAAGTTGAGCCAAAATACCCACTGAGTTGTTAATTTTATATTTTCATTTCAAATGCTTGGGCAGTTCTGTACTATATGCTCCAAGGTTGTAGCTGTGGAATATTATGGCTGGTCAGTGGAAATTATCATGTTTGAAATCTCTTGAGAATAAAGAAAAATTAAATTCATGGGCTCTGTGATGTAGAGAAAATCATATTATTAGCACAGCTCATGTTGGCTTTCCTTTGGGACTCCCTGTACTGAATGATGATAGATTTCAAGTACTTTTAAATCTAGCTTCTAGAGTGCATTTAAGTCACAGAATCACTTTCCTTCAGACTAAAATACAACTATTTATGGAATAAAAATGTCATTTGTTAAGGAAAAAATATAACAGAGAGATGAAGTCAATGTAAGAACACTAAAAACCCCTTTATATTCAACTTTAAATGATAGTTTGTACCACTGAATCCCTCTTAATTGAGTCCATTAATAATTCAGAAATAGCAAACATAGTGACAGATCAAAACTTGAACATCTTGGCTCTGTGCCTGTAGTTCTGTGAGTAAGGTGCCGTCCACATACACCAAAGCTGACGGGTTCAATCCCAGCACAGGCCTGCTAAAAACAACAACGATGGGGGTGCGGAGGCAAGATGGCCAACTGGAGCCAGCTTTCCACAGGGGCTCCCGTCCAGAAGGAGAGTTAAAGGACAGATGTTTAGCAAGAAATCCGATGGTGAAGATCTAAGCCAAAAGAGAAGGTTGAAGAAAACACATCAACCCTGCTGAGACGAGATGCAACCCCAAGTATACAAACAAAAGGAACAAAAACCATCACTAAGCAGACAGGAGTCCCCTCCCCTATGAGAACGGCTCGCAATATACTCCATACAAACAAGTGAGCGGAGTTCAAATATCCTCCCATTTTATACCACAGGAGAGACCCTCTAAAAACTGGACCTCATTCCCCTACTAAGGTGCCATGGCACTCTCCTGCCAGGCATAAAACTGTATAAAACTGTATATATTCTCTACCTTCAATTTTGAACTCCCAGCATTCCCCTCCACTCTCACCCCAAGGTCTGGAAGCCTGTCCCCGTGGAGTCCAGACTCTTGGGCATTTTCTTGAGGGGTGTGGATGGGACATGGAATGTTGCTGGTCTGTGTTGATTATCTGACATGGGAGAGAGGAGAGGACAGCCAGCTGAGAGACAACCTCAGCTGGGAGGGAACCACACAGGAGTGGCGGTGCCCTTGAGGCACAGAATAGCAGCCTTGGTGGGAACAATAGTGCTCACACCCCTGGGGATATTTCGAAAGGACACTCCTAGTCTCTCTGGGCAACCAGAGGAAGCCTGGTATCTTCTCCAGTAGCAGCCACTGGCAGAATGGATCTGGGACAGAAAAACAGGCCCTGTGAGTAAAGGGTATGCCTGAGGTGTTACTGCCCTGGGCAGAGTGCAGGGACTAGAATATGCACACACAGAGACAGCAGACTCCTAGGGCAGGGCTGACCCAGAGGACTACTTCACTGAGTCTCAGGAACTGCAGCCGAGACTAGGCAGTGGCAAAGACAGGACAGAGTTACTCAAACAGCATCTATATTCCCAGAACAGAAACAAATTCTGTGAAATTGTTCTGTTCTATCAGCAACATCAATAAGGGGCAGGGCTGGAACTGAGTGAAACACCTCAGCCATCATTAAGCACCTGAAGTTGTTAGGCCTCGCCTCCCCCTGCCAGATAGTGGCAGAGAGTGGTGGCCTGGCTGAGGAGAAATAGATCTCCCTGTGACTCAGGCAGCTGCAAACCTCCTGGAGCATCTATGCTCATTGGAAGAAACTGGGTCACAGCCCTACAGGTTTTCCAGTGACTGGGTGTGACAGAGGTACAACATGGCAGGTGCAACCCCCCTGGAGCATTTATGCTCATTGGAAGGAACTGGGTCACAGCCCTACAGGGTTTCCAGTGACTGGGTGTGACAGGGGTGCAAAATGGGGAAGGAGACATCAACCCTCCCAGACTAATTTATTTTCTGGGTGGGTCCTTCTGACCTCATTGGAGCATCAGAGTGAGTCATACTCGAGCTGCCAGCAGACCCTCACTACCTAGTTGCCAGAGACCTTTTGAACTCTCCCACCTGAGACTGGTGCTGATTGGGATAATTGATTTGGACCTCTTGAACTGGGCCAAACACTTGAGGACTATCCAAAGTGGTACCCTGGATGTGTGTTTGTGGAAAGGTTTGATTTTCTTTTTCCAATTGTTGCCAGTGGCAGGGGTGGGGTGACTTAACTGCTGGTATTTCTCCACAGTTCAGACTTAAACCCAGAGTAACTGATTCACTAGGGTAAGACAGAGACCAGCTGAAAGTAAGACAGAACCACTTAGCCTCACCACACCATGAAGGCCCCCCTTTTCTCAGGCTGTAGCACTGTATGGGTCCTTGGCAAAGCTCTAGGGGAAAAGGTACAGACACCAGTCCCAGCTTTTGGGCAAAGGACTAACCAATCACTACACCTGGAGCTCCCAAACCAACTACCTCCTATCTGCTCATCTAGCTAAATGGTGTAAAATAATCATGGGGCGGAATCAGTGGAAAAGCTCTGGTAACATGAATAACCAGAGTAAATCAACACCCCAAGGAACAATTTGGTGAACACAACTGAAGATCCCATTCATAAACAGATGGCTGATATGTCAGAAACCAAATTCAGAATTTGGATTGCAAATAAAATCAATAAAATAGAGGGAAAATTGGAATTAGAAATTCAAGGAGCATTTCAAAAGTTGTCTCAAGAATTTAATAAACTCAAAGACAAAATCACCAAAGATTTTGACACAAAAGACAAGAATTTTCAGCCCTCAAAGATATGAGAAATATAGTAGAATCCCTCAGTAACAGAATGGAGCTGGCAGAAGAAAGGATTTCCGACATCAAAGACACAGCTTTTAAACATTCCCAAACTCTAAAAGAGGAAGAGAAATGGAGAGCAAAAAACAGATCATTCTCTCAGACACCTCTGGGATTATTCAAAGAGAAGCAATATTCGCCTGATAGGGATCCCTGAAAGTGATGAAGTGGCTTCATAAGGCACAGAGGCTCTTCTTGATGAGATCATGAAAGAGAACTTTGCAGACATATCAAGAAATTCTGAAATTCAAATAGCAGACAGTTTCAGAACCCCAACATGACTCAACCCAAATAAGACATCCCCCAGACACATCATAATTAAGTTCACTACAGTTAATATGAAGGAGAAAATTCTGAAAGCAGCCAGATGCAAATAAATCATAACCTACAAGGGGAAAAATATTAGATTAACTGCAGATCTCTCTGCTGAAACCTTTCAGTCTAGAAGAGGGTGGTCATTGACTTTTAATCTCCTAAAACAAAATAACTTTCAACCCAGGATCCTGTATCCAGCTAAACTGAGTTTCACTTATGATGGAGAAATTAAATATTTTAATGACATTCAAATATTGAAGAAGAAATTTGCCATTACTAAACCAACTCTCCAGGATATCCTCAGACCTATCCTCCATAATGACCTACACAATCCTCCACCACAAAAGTAAACACATTTAGAAACTTTTGGTCAAATTCCAATATCCCCAGTGGTGAAAGGATTAAAAAATGTCCACTGAACTTTCAAACAACTCAATACCCAAAATTCCACCAGGCTTATCAATACTCTCGATTAATGTGAATGGCTTAAATCGTTCTCTAAAGAGGCACAGGTTGGCTGACTGGATACAAAATCTCAGGCCAGCTATCTGCTGCATACAAGAACCTCATCATTCCTTAAAAGATAAATATAGACTCAGGGGGAGGGATGGTCATCTATGTTCCAAGCAAATGGAAAGCAGAAAAAAGCAGGTGTTGCAATTTATTCGCAGACAAAATAGGCCTTAAACCAACAAAAGTAAGGAAGGATAAGGATGGACACTTCATATTTATTAAGGGTAATACTCAATATGAAGAGA
>CAUYRH010015264.1:0-25602 GCA_963574655.1 Perodicticus potto | reverse complement strand
ATTGCCAACTGGTGCAGCTTGGTCAAATCTGGCTGTGGAATGGCATACTGTCCTTGAATGGTATAGGCCTCCAGAGGTGGTCCCTCCAGGTCAGGGTTGAGGCACATGGACGGGGTGGTGTGGGGAAAGCTCGCACTGTCGCTGCCTGTGTTGTACCTGTCCTGACCACCTGCAAAGATGACCGGAGAACTGGACGGCTTGGGCCAGTACAGGATGGTCACGCCCTTCGGGGGTGACTCCAACATGACCACGCAGATCTGTTTGACACACTCAATGATGGATTGTGGAATGCCAGCAATAGTGATGGCCCGCTCAGTTGAGTTGGGTAGCATATCCCCTGCCACCTGGACCTGAGCCCCTGTACTCTCTCGTATTTCCTTGATCTTGCAACCACCTTTTCCAATGAGAGAGCCACACTGACTAGCAGGGACCACCAGCCTCAGGGTAACTGGAGGTCTCCTGGCAGCTGTGCTATTGGTCATAGAGCTGCTGATGTCCTCTTCCAGTTTGTCAATGATCATAGCAAAGGCTTTGAAGATGGCGTTAGTGGGTCCAGCCAAAGTGATAATTCTCTCAGGACAATTCCCTTCTGAGATGTTGATACGTGCACCACTCTCCTCACGCATCTTCTTAACTGATTCTCCTTTCTTTCCAATGATACTGCCAACTTCCTTTCCATGCATAAGTAGCCGGATGGTGAGAGTGACATTTAATCCACCTTCAATCACACCGGCATCCATGTTGAGCACTGTTCTGGGGAGCTGGACTTTGAGTGGTCAAGTCTTTGGTCACTGGTGGGGGTGAAAGCCAAAAACTGCAGGCGCGAGGCGACTGAGGGGAAAAGGGGAGCGGGCGGGAATGGGAAGGGCGGGAGGCCAGGGGGGGAACAATAGGGGCGGGCGGGAAGGCGAGGGGGGCCCCGCGGGCGGGCGGAGGAGGAAGGGGGGGGTGGAGGAGGAGGAGGAAGGGAGAAAGAGACCCCGGGGCGGCGGAGGGCGCAGGCTGGGGCTGCTCCGGCTGCTGCCTCTGCTGGTCTGGGCGAAAGTATATGGTTTTCATGCATCATTTCATGAGTACCTCTGGCAGCTAGGGGACTCTTATACCTGAGCACTTAATGCACCAGACAGTCCTGGAAGTGAGAATTTGCCCAGGAAGGGCAGCACTGCACTGGGTCACTGGAATACAATCAACCATAGCCTATGGTTAAGTACTTTCCAGAAGCCTCTTTGACCAGTGCCAGCATCCTTCCAGCTGCCCTTCAGTGCTAAGACCTGACCCCGTGATCAGCTCCCTACAGAGTGGTGAAGTATAATTCCTTCTCAGACTGCTTTATTTGCCCATTTGAAACAAAAAAGAACTGAGCTTCAAACAGTTTGTTCCCAAACTAACTTCGTCTACTTGCAAAACACACAGTCATAAAATCAGAACGCAAAGAAACACCTTCTGCGAGGTCTCCGCCCACCTCATGGCCACGCCGTGCCTTCCGCACCTGCAGTGCCGAGCTCCAGCCCCCCCTGCTCACCTGCCCTCCCTGCAGCCCCGTGTCCCTGCTGCCCACCAACTCAGCCCCACGTAAGGTAAGATCATCACAACACCATCCAGTGCAACACCACGTCACCTAACTCCCAGCAAACCAGTTCAATAAAAGAGTAAGAAGGAATGGAAGCTACCTGAGGAAGTTAGAAATCCCTCCTGTCTCGGACCAAGCCCTCAGCAGCCATTCCTCCCTGTGGGAGGAGCACACGGGCACGTGTCTGGTCTTCACGTGAACTCTGCATCCTGGCAAGAAACAGGAAAACAGTTATTCCAGGCCCAAATTCTCACTCCTGCTACAGCCATCACGACACCCGGCGACACCAAGGAAGAGCTCCTGCACCCTGGCAACAGAGAGGGCACAATGCCAGCTTGTAAACTGTCGTTCCCTCTGCTCCTGAGCTGCACCGAATACTCAGAAGCAGGTGACCACGTATGAGAGATGGGTTAAAGGGCACCCACGGGCCTCCCTGTGCTAAACAGCTTCCATGGCTGAGCGTGTGGCCTGAAGTTCCCACAGCTTGTGGCTAAGACGCTGTCTCCAGAAGGCTGTGTTCAGAGTAGAAATAAGCTGTATGACAGCCGATGTTTTAAATCACTCCAGCTCCCGGCACCGCATCAGAGCCCAATGTGTTCATCTCTTTCCAACTCCGTGGACACATCACCTTGAAATTAGCCACCAGCATTTTGAAATCACCAAACATGACAAATCAGGGCTTTTCTCCTCCCTCAAAAGGATGGTGGTTGAACCCGGGCCGCACACTACCGATTAGCACCCACGTTCGTCCGTTATCACTTATTCACAGCTGAATGTGTGCCATTAAGAAGGAATGAAGTCTAGGGTGGTGTGAGGATGGGGAGATGAGCTGGGAGGTGCAGGAGCTCCCTGGGCCGGCAGGTGAACACAGAGGGAGCTGCTCCCAGATGCCGGGGTACTGGTGGAGTGTCTACTGCAAGGCTTTGCCCAGTGTGGGCCTGCCTTGTGAATTCTAGCCACAAGTAAGCTTCATATTTCCTAGACGTCAGCAGAAATAAATCTAGGTTTTAGGCCCCTTAGTCGCCCTAACAAACTGTACAATCTCTGTAGGCTGAGGTGTCCTTCATATGAAGTGGAGACAGGGTGCCATGGTCCCTTGGTGTCCACTGGGGATTGGGGCCAGAATCAGCAGCTACGCAAGGCCCTGATGGAAACTGGCAGCTTGGACGAGTCTGTGGATGGGACCCGTACGTGGAGCCTACGGTGCTGATCTCAGGGGCAGTAAAGTCTGTGAGGCCCTCGCTCCTGAGTATGTTCCCCATATTGATAGACTGGTGGGCACGTCCCTGCTCCCTTTTTGTTCTATTTCTCAACAATTATCAGAATCAAGCAATCTAAACCCAAAGCCCTCAATTCCCCTGGTTTATGAAATTCCACACTTGGTTTTCTTTCTATTCCTCTAATTTCACCTTTTCTGGATCTTTTTTCTCTGTCCATCCTTAGAACTTAATCTGGGGTCTCCTCTTATTTCTCTGCACTCATTAGCCAACCTCAGCCAGTCCAGGATTTAAATATTATTTTTATGCTCATGACTCTCACACTCCTAGAATTATCCTCTGTCTAGACCACTTGTTCTTCAAATGGGAACCTGGGACCCGTTCCATCAGCCTCACCTGGGAACTTGCTAGAAATGCAGGTTCCCAGGTCCCCCTACCCCCCCACCCCTGGGGGGAAACTGGGCTGGAAACTCTGGAGGTGGGGCTCGGCAGTCTGGGCCTTACCAAGCTCCCAGGCGACTCGGACGGTCACAGACGTGTAAGAAGCATTCTTCAACTTACATTGCCCCAGACTAGGGCGCCCAGTGGCCTCACCCGGATCCCCACGGAGGTGTCTCACAGAAGCAGCAAGCCCCACACATCCAGTCTTTAAGGCTTTTCCTTCTCCCATCTTCCTTGGCCTACATCTAATCTATTAGCAAGTATTGCTAATTCTATCTCCAGATTTTCCCATAAATTTGTCAGTTTCTCCACACGCCTACTCCCACCACTGAGACAGATGGGGACCACCAGCACCCCTCACGTGATTAAGCAAGGTCAACTCAGCGTTTTCTCCTCGCGTCCATCTCATCCCCTCCAGCCCATTCTCCACACCTGAAGAAAGCAAGTTCTTCTTAAAATGTTGCCCTCCCTCCTGAGACACTCTGATGCTCCCCCTTAGACCCGTGCCATGGCCTCCACAGCCCGACGCGGTGTGGCTCGGACCCACTGCCCTCCTCACGGTGGGGGTGGGGGTCCTCTCCCCCAGCTCTTGTGTCTCCAGCACACTAGTTTTCTCCGCTCCCTGAGAGGCCCACTGCCTCCTGCCTCTCTCTGGAATGTCCCTCCCCACCCTGTGCGTGGCTGGCTCGCTCTCATCCCTGCAGCCTCAGCTTAAATGTCACTTGCCTTGGTGTCCTTTCTTTACCAGCTACGTGACTTCTCCTCCACGACCCACGCTTCTCTCCCATCACCCTTCTATGTTCTTTCTAACATGCAATTAGATTTTTAAACTTCCTATTCAGTTGCCCACACACTTGATGTAGGTTTTATTTCGTTTCCTTCTGTTCCCCCATCCCACCACCACGGATGTAAACTTTGGGGCCTCGTCTGTCCTCCCCTACGGCACAGTGACTGGCACAGGCCAGGCAGTTGTTGTCACTCTTATCAGCATGTGAGGAAGCGGGGCAGAAGCACAGAGGCAGGTCAGGCCTCCAGGAGCTCCAGGTGCTGGACCCGAGATCGCGAGAAGTCAAAGCCTCACCCTGGCTCTGCGTCCCTTTGTGCCCACGCCTGAGCCGCTGTCCTCAGCACCGTCCCGTCTCGGTGGGAAGACCAAGTGAGCCGTCCACGGGTGCAAACGCTTGTACGCAGTCAAGGATGACGTTATTGGTCCAGAATCTAAGCGTCGTGGGATTTTGAGGGAGCAGAGATGACAGCACTAGGACGGAGGAAAAACCCTAAACTGGCAATGTGGCGATTTCCTCGGCGGGGGCTTCCCAGACGACTGGGTGTTACTCTGTTAAGTCCCTGTTTTGTTTTGTTTGGCATAACTTCAGGTCAATGATGGGAACTTGCATCCTTAAAGAGATCAGGGCCGCCGGTCCAGCTAGAAAGCTTCCTTTCTCTTTCCAAGGAGACATTCTCCGAGCAACACGGTCAGCTGTGACAACGGAGTGGGACCAGGACTGCGTGTGACAGAGGGCAGCCTTTGATCTGGGTTCTTCTTCTTTTTATTTTTTGGGGTGCATAATTTGCCAAATGTATGATATTGGACAAATTACCTTCTCCAAACTTTAGTTTCCTCCACCAGTAAAAAGGAGCTCTAATTAAGATTAAATGAGATAAAGTACAGAAAGCACTTAGTTTAGCACACCGTGGGTAATCAATAAACGAGAATGATTCCGTGATTTTAGCACAACTCCCAATACTATATTTTGCCATGTATAACTTGCAGGGTTTTTGGTCCAAATGTTTGAGGAAAAAAGAAAGATGTGTGTTATACATGGGTAGTGCTAATTCTGTAGCTATATAGATGTTTCTAATTCTTCTTTAATGTTTATGTGTTAAACATGTAACTCTGGAAAGCAATTATTATTATTATTTTCCATATGCAAAATAATATCCTGGGATAGGGTGACAGGCTTTGTTGGGCTTGTGACCAACACACAAAGAAAGCAACTTTGGCCAATGAAGAGTAACATATTTCCCTTTATACACTTTAGGAGGGAGCTGGCAACCTAGCTAGTATTTTTTTTTTTCAGTTTTTGGCCAAGGCTGGGTTTGAACCCGCCCTCTCCGGTATATGGGGCTGATGCTGTACTCCTTTGAGCCACTGGTGCTGCCCTCTAGCTAGTATTTTTACAAAAATTATTGGAAAATCCCCTGGAAATACTTGGGCCAAAAATGTGGGCGCACATTACATGCAGGAGCACACTTTACAGGGCAAGATACGGTGTGTAAAAGGGGAAGGTGACAGTCTCTGTGTCAGCCTCTGAGCTGGGCATGGTAACATTGGTTTTGTTTCATTTTACTTTATTTTTGTTTAAGTATCATAATAAAATTATATGGTAGAAAATATTTTTCCCGCTTGTATTAATCAGGGTTCTCCAAAGAAAACAAAACCAATAAGGTATGTGTATATCTCTATATGTGAGCGGATATGAGAAAGAGCAGGGTCAGGGAGAGAGATTTGTTACAAGGAATTGGCTCACAAGGTTCTGAAGGCTGACAAGTCCCAAGAGCTGCAAGGCAAGTTGGCAAACTGGAGACCCAGGAGACCCGAAGGTGTAATTCAAGTCTGAAGGCTGGCGGGCTCAAGACCCAGGAAAAGCTAATGTTTCAGTTTAAGTCCAAAGGCAGAAAAAAGATGAATGTCCCAGCTCACAGGCAGGCAGGCAGGAGGACTTCCCTCTCACTGAAAGGATGGTCAGCCCTTTTGTCCCAATTAGGCCTTCGACTGAGTGGACAGGGGCCCCCCACGTTAGGGACTAGGGCATCTGCTCTACTCAGCCCGCCAAGTCAAATGTTAATCTCACCCAGAAACACCCTCACAGACATACCAGAAGAGTATCCGACCAAACGTCTGGGCAACCCATGGTCCATTCAAAATGACACATGAAACTAATCATCACACCACTCTCCTGATGAAACTCAGAAAGATTAAGAAACGTGCCACGCCGTGAAACAGGATTCAAATCCGTGTTTATCTCAGTCCAAAATTTACAAGTGTTGCTGCTGCGCTAGGATAATTTCTACTGAAGCTCTCCAAGGTCAGGGTATGGTACAAAGAAGGTGCTGGTTCTTCATTTTGTCCTTGGTCCAGAGTGAATATTTGGATCAAGGCTGATCTAAGAACAGTGAGTGTTGAGGCTTCTGCCCCAAGGATGCAAGACAGAAAAAGGAGAGTAAATGGCATCTCTGAACGTGGGTCTCTAATCGCAGCCTGGAGGTAAGCTACTCACCTAGTCTCCTTTTTCATTTTGGGAGAATGTAAGTTAAAGCTCTCAAATGATTCATCTCTTTATGTCACAAAAGGTGCTGATAATTGTTAGCAAGTCAATAAACAAGTGAATAAATGGAAATAGGATGTTAATTTGGACCTTTCTACTGAGAGACCAACAAAGTAGAAAGGAAATTCCCAAAAAAGGTGCAAACCAAGATGTGAACCCTTAAATTGAGAACTAACTTCTCAACCCTGCATTTACTTCATATGGGACTTCCAGGGGGTACGGACGGTGCCTCCGCGAGGGTCTGAGCCTCTGGGATTTGGGATCCACCCTCTGAAAGCTCCTGAAAGGGGGCTTTTGGAGCAAGGATTTCTTGGGGTCCACTTCACCTATGACTTCCACGTTTAGCCCTTCTCTCTGCAGGGGAGGTGTGAAGAAATGCCCCCAGTTCTAGTGAGAGAACTCCCAAGGCAGCGTCTGGAGTACGTGGTGTCTCCCTGAGTTGTGAGACGCAGTGACTGGCTGAGGTGCCCAGTGAGCACAAGAGCCCTCTTCCCCAACCTTCCAGCCCGACGTTTCTCCTAAGAGAGGGTCCAGGGTCAGCGCTGTGGTCCGTACCTTCTAGTCCTTTTGCTAAACGGGGACAGAGACGTGTGGACTTGCATCCACGTATATTCTGGGATTAGTCTAAGTGCTTCTCTCTCCTTCATTTCTGACAGTTTGTGTTTTTTAATAGATTCACAATATGTATGTTCTTTAATAATATTTGTTTGGATTGCACATGTGTTTTGCTTTCCAGTGACTGCACCTTATTCTGTAACAGCAATATCTCATCCTTTATTCAGTCACAATTCTACTGATGAACATGTAAGTTGTATTTAATTATTTACCGACACAATACACCAAAATTTCTGATCATTTTCATTTACATGTGCTGTGCAAATACTTCCTCAACACAGGTTTCTAAAACTGACATTTCAGGGTCAAAGATCCATTTTAAATTCAGACAGATATTGCCAAAAAGGCATTACCAATTTATATCCCCACCAAGTCTGTGGGTACTCACTTCCCCACCAAATTGCTAATGCTGAATATTATCAAGTCATAACATTTTCCAGTTTCCTGAGTAGAAACTGGCATCTCAGTGTTGTTTTTGTTTGCATTTTCCTCCTTCGGAACGAGACTGATCATCTTCTCAGGTTTATGAGCCATTTCTACTTTTCTGCTATTAGTGGCCCATCTGCATTCTTTCCCCATTTTCCATCGGATTGTTCGTGGGTAGGATGCTTTTATGTTAGGGGACACTAATTGTGAATTACATGTTTAACATATATTTGTTTCTAGTCTATCATTTTTGTTTTGTTTTTAATTCTTAAAACAATGCCTTTATTGAGGAGAAATTTATATTTATGGGAAAAGTAGTATTTCTCCCTTCTTATATTTACCCCAATGAAATAAACATTTCCCTCATCTTTCCTTCTAATACTCTGCAATTTTTTCCAGTTATTTTTAATTCATTAGGAATTATAGTGGTGTAACATAGGTATCTATATTTATTTTTCCAGAATTTTCTATCACTATTTATATATGCTTCATACTTCTCTCTGGTTAGAAATGCCATTTTTATTATAAACCAAATTGCAATTCATTTTTAATCTGTTTGAGAGTTTCTATTCTGTTCAATTGGAGCTCACAGCATCACTTCATTACAACTTTATTGTAGAGGTTAAGTTCCCCTTCATTTGTCTTCAATTATTTTTAAAATTCTGGTGTTCGAGAATCAGTTTTTCAAGTTTCCTAAAAATGTGAATTTCATCAACTTTCTTGATTTGAGGATGACATGACAGCTTGAAGGGGTGAGCCTTCCCGCCCAGAAGACAGCTAGGGTTTCTGTTCTCATTCATTAACACCTTTTGTGTCCTGAGGAGAATCCTCAAGTACGTTTTGCACATTTCTTGACAGATTTATTTCAGATGTTTTATAGTTTTGTTTCCTTTGCTATTATATTTCTTTTTTTTTTTTTTTTGCTACTTGATCTTTTATTTATTTACTTATTGCTATTATATTTCTTAACTGCTAATGCAGAGATTCCACGTGTATCTTGAATCCAGACATCTTATTAAATGTGCCTTGAGCTGATTCCATTTGCTTCTCCAGGCAGGCTCTAACTAGGATGACTTGCATATTTGACCTCAGAGCCGAAGCATGACAGACCCACAGACCTTCTCTGAAGATCCATAAGATGTGGCACCCACAGGGGGAGGGAAACGTAAAGCATACAGAATTTAATAAGGCTGAACAGAGTTACCAGTGACCTCAGAGGAAGGTTGTAGATGTAAATCAGATGGAAGATTTGGGTAACTATTTGAATCTAGGACAAATGAACCCCATTGAAGGGTTTGCACTTGGAGTTCCCATTGCCATAGTAACTGTGAAAAGAGCTCAAGGCCTCAAGGCAATGAGGGGAGAATCATTTGGATATATAGCCTCCAGGTGCAGATTTCTTTCTTTCTTTTTTTTTTTCTTTTTAGACAGAGTCTTACTCTGTTGCCCCTGGCATCAGCCCTGGCATCAACCTAGCTCACAGTAACCTCAAACTCCTGGGTTCAAGCAATCCTCCTGCCTTAGCCTCTGGAGTAGCTGGGACCACAGGCACCTGCCACAATGCCCAGCTAATTTTTCTATTTTAGTAGCAATAGGGTCTTGCTTGCTTAGGCTGATCTCAAACTCCTGAGCTCAAGCAATCCCCCTGCCTCAGCCTCCCAGAGGGCTAGGATTATAGGTGTGAGCTACTGCACCCATCCCAAGTTCAGATTTCTTAAGTTCTGCTCACTTACATGATGAAACCCAGCTTGTTAGCAGTGATGAAATTGTCTCCTTTGCAAGTAGTGTGTTTCTAATCTCATGGAAGTGTAGAATTTAATACATTCCGAAGAAAACAAAACCCAAGTTATTGATACTTTTCTGTTACATTTAGGAAAATTTGGGTTAATTTGGATTTTAAATTGGCATATTAGGTTTTCTGACAAATTAGCCTTGTGATTTCATTTTGAAATGTGTCCAAATAATTGACTTTGGAATTAGGGCTTTATTTTGAAATGGGATTTGGCCAAATCTGTAAACAATATTGAAATGTTTAAATAATGTGAGCTATGCTATTTTATAGGTTCTTATTGGATTTAAAGGAGTTGTGTAAGTAATAGAAAGATTTTGTTTATTGAGATAGGTATTTTTTAAAGCTTTGAAGAAAATTAAATTAATAACATTTATAAGTGGATTTTATTTCCTTTAAGAGAATGTAAGTTGTAAAGAGAGCTGGGTTTTAAAGAGTCTAGTCTATAAAACTTAAGTTACTCAAATATGAAATTTTTAAAAAGTAAAGGTATTTTTTTTTTCTTACCCTACCATACGTACAGGGTGGCCATTTACATCGCATAAGAACTTTATGGCCACCCTGTATAAAAAGAAAATTTTTTCAGATTTGTAAATTGAACATAAAGACTTAGAACTAAATTTTAAAATGTGTTACCTTAATAATTTGAATATTTATTTAAAATATATTCACTGGTTTTCCTGTGTAGAAAAGTTGACCAGGCCGTCACTAAACTCACATCACTTACGTCCTTAGCCTTTCTAGGTTGACGAGTGTTTCATTTGAAATCGTATCAGTTTTCTCACTTCCTTCCCTACATGTATCTTTTATTCTTGCTTCTCGTTTATGCATTGATCAAAACCCATGTGATGGTGGTGGCATGTTTTGTTCGTGATTATGGTGATATTTCACCATTAAGTACAAGATGTGCTGTCGGTTCTTAGATATGAGTTTTACCCCATCAAAGATACTTCCTTCTGATCCTAGCTTAAAAGATTTTTTACCATGAATGAATACTGCATTTTTTTTTTTTTTTATACAGACAGTCTCACTTTATCACCCTTGGTAGAGTGCCGTGGTATCACACAGCTCACAGTAACCTCCAGCTCCTGGGCTTAGGTGATTCTCTTGCCTCAGCCTCCCGAGTAGCTGGGACTACAGGCGCCCGCCACAACGCCTGGCTATTTTTCTGTTTTGCAATTCGGCCGA
Source organism: Perodicticus potto (assembly GCA_963574655.1). Lineage (NCBI taxonomy): Eukaryota > Metazoa > Chordata > Mammalia > Primates > Lorisidae > Perodicticus > Perodicticus potto. The sequence goes on along the minus strand of CAUYRH010015264.1, from coordinate 15,027 downwards.
GGCTGGGCTTGAACCCGCCACCTTCGGCATATGGGGCCAGTGCCCTACTCGATGAGCCACAGGTGCCGCCCTGAATACTGCATTTTATAAGACATTTTTTTCAGTTTCTATTGAGAAGACCAGAAGCTTTCTCACTTTAATCTGTTAACATAAAGAATTACCTTAATTCACTGCCTAATGCTGAAACTTTTTTGCATTGCAAAATAAATCCTAATTGATCATGATATATTAACATACTACTGGATTTTACTTGGCAAAAAATTTTAAAGATTTTTACATTTATATTCGCAAATGAAATTGGCCTATAATTTTATAGTATGTTATCTTTGTCTGGATTTTTTCACCACTTTTAATAAACTTTATCTTTTAGCTTTGGGGGTTTTTTGTTTGTTGTTGTTATTATTATTATTATTTTTTGGAAACAGAGTCCCACTCTCTTGCCCTGGGTAGAGTGCCACAGTGTCATCGTAGCTCACAGCAACCTCAAACTCTTGGGTTTGAGCCATCCTCCTGTCTCAGCTCCCGAGTAGCAGGGCAACTACAGGTGCCACCATGACAGGTTGGTTTTTCTATTTTTAGTAGAGACAGGGTCTTGCTCTTGCTCAGGCTGGTCTTAAACTCCTGAGCTCAGGCAACCCACCCGCGTCGGCCTTCTAGAGCGCTGGGATTACAGGAGTGAGCCACTGTGCATGGCCAATAAATTTTATTTTTTAGAGCAGACTAAAGTTCACTGCATACTTGAGTGGAAAGTACAGAGAGGTTTTATTTATTTATTTATTTATTTTATTTTCTAATACAGGTGTCCATTGGTATACATGTGGGGGATTGCTTAAAGCACCAGCATGTATAAGCCAAAAATCTGTGCATACTCAAATCCTGGTGGCAGCACTGCAAAACCTGAGAATACGAAAAGTCAGGGTCCCCTGTGACTGGGTCCCTCTCAGAACTGTCCACACTGAGCCTCCAGCAATTTGCTGTGATTCCCGGACATCGATTCTAATTCCCACAAAGGCTTCTGCTCATGGGTCCTGCTTGGGTAGGTCAGGATTCTCTGTACCTGCCAGGCAGTCTCTTGGATTTAGGGGGCACCACAAGTCCTGTGACCCCACTTTCCTGAGATCTATGAAAGGGGTTGGTTTTGTACCTGTTGTTAGGGCAGAGTGGTGACTGCTAAGTTCCCCACCTGCTGCAGTGGAGACCGAAGGTCCTTGGTCGGGTTTTATGTCAGAGTTTTGACAGCCACATCGTATTTTTTTCATTCAATTTTTTTAAGAATGTTCATACTTATGTATTCATTTAGATTGGCAGTTGAAACTGTACATATTTATTACATACAACATGTTTTGTGGTATCTATACATTGTAGATGATTAAGTTAGCTAATTAGCATGTGCACTGCTTCACATAATTACTATTTTTGTGATGAGAACACGTGACATCCACTCTCTCAGCATTTTTCAAGAATAAGATTCACCATTAACTACAGTCACCATGCTGTACAATAGGTCTCCTGAACTGTAATTTTGTAATTTTGTATTCTTCCTCTAATTTTAAGTTTGTATTCTTTCACCAATATCTCCTATCACCAATAACCCCTCACCACCCCACTGGGAACCTCGACTCCACTCAGTTTCTGAGAGAACCATTTTAGAGCCCTCATCTGAGTGCGGTGTTTGACTTTCCATGCCCGGCTCCACTTCATAGCGTCCTCTAGATTTAGCTGTGTTGTCCAAGTTGACAGAACTTCCTTTTCCTTAGTGGCTGAATAATACTTCATACATGCCACCTTTCCCATAGCCGTCCATCTGCTGATGGACACTTAGCCTGATTCTACATCTTCACTATTGTGAATAGTGCTACAATAGGTATCTCTCTTTAATGCAGATCTCTCTCTTCAATGTACTACACTAACTTTCATCTCCTTCAACATATCCCCAACAGTGAGATTGTTGATCTTATGGTAGTTCTACTTTTTAATTCTTTTTAAATTTTTTTTGTTGGCTGGGCACAGTGGCTCAAGCCTATAATCTTAGCAGTCTGGGAGGCCAAGACAGCTAGATTGCTTGAGCTTAGGAGTTCAAGACCAGCCTGAGCAAGGGTGAGACCCTGTCTCTACCAAAAATAGAAAAACTAGCCCAGTGTCATGGCAGGTGCCTATAGTCCCAGCTGTTAGGGAGGCTGAGGCAGGAGAATCACTTGAGTCCAAGAGTTTGAGGTTGCTGTGAGTTATCATGACACCACAGCATTCAACCTAGGGCAACAGAGTGACTCTTTCTCCAAAAAAAAAAAAAATTAATTAATTAAATTTTCTCAAAACTGATTGGTATCTATTTTTAATTTTTTGAGAAATCTCCCTTCTTCTATTTCCTAATGTCTACCATTTCTATTTTATTCCTTTTATTACTAAACTACTTCAGATTTTTGTACGCCTTTAGTCAATTTTGGTTATTTAGAGTTGCCTAAAAAATTACACAGTTCATCAAGGTGCTCAAGTGTACTGATACACATTTGTAGACAGAATTCCCAGATAATTTTTTTCCTTTCTGATATTTTGTGGCCTTTTTCATTCCCAATATTTATTTGGTGTTCTCTCTCCATTAGTCAATAAATGGAATAGCAAAAGTTTATGTCTATTTCCTAAGTCTTTTCAATTTACAACCTTTTGGTTTTATTGTTAAAGTCTCATTGTGGTGGTTGTAGTTTAAAAAATATTTGTTTTCGTCTTTATTATGCCTTTCTTTAGCTTCTTCTATCTTTTCTAGTTTTATGTGTAAAGGCCTTAAGGAAGACAGTCTTATATAAAACTGTCTATTCCAGTGAGGATAATTCCTGTCCCCACCACCAACAGGAGTCCAGTATCATTGCTGTGCACTGGAGGCCAGCTGATGAGACTGAGGTGAGTGACACGGCAGGGAGCAGATGATGAGACCGAGGTGGGTGACACGGCAGGGGGCAGCTGATGAGACTGAGGTGGGGGCATGGCGGGCTCAGTACTGATCTCTGCTGTTGGCAAAGTGGGTACACAACAGTGGGATGGGGGCTGGGGGTCATATCCCGTATGTAACTTGCATGCCTCCCACTGCACTTTCAGTGAGTTAGCTCATTGAGAAATCACGACGTGGCTAAGGGACTTGGCTGCTCACTGACATCCATGAAATAGGCCACCTGGTCCATCTTTGCCATCTGATTGAGAAAATCCTCAGGTATGAGGGTCCTTGGTGAGCATTTGTGAGGCCCAAGTATTGTCACACTCTGGACTCAAAGCTGGGATATAGGAGCAGTTTCTGCAGGTGCAGGTGATCAGAGGTGGTGCATTGTTTGCAGAGAATTTACAAAACATAAAGCCAACTATAAATTAGTGTTCTTCTTATTAGTGCTATGTGCTGGCAATTGCCAACAAAGTCAGTGATATAATATTCCCTCTCAAAAAAGTCTTTTGTTGGTGTAAGTTCTAAAAAATCACTGGGGGGAGCCACTCCTACTGCCCACCCTTGGTAAGGGAGAGGTTTCTATGCTCTTACCCTGCCCTCGGAGGAAGATCTTATTACCAATCTTCCAGGATTATTCTTTTCTACTTCCTGACCATCCAGAAACCGTTAAATACTGACTACAAATCACTTTTGACTCACAACACAGGACGTCTCTCCTTCCAGGAATCGTGAACCAAAAGATATAGCACTTACAACTTTGCGTACGGTAGGGTTTCTCCGCATCACGGTCCTTATCCTCATACACGATGGAGGTTAACAAGCAGAAACATCAGCGTACAGCACAGAACCCTCCATAAATCAAGTGAAAGTTTTGTTTCCATAATCGACTGGTTATAGAGGACGCCTCCCACCACGAGGCTGCGCAGGTGGGTTGGAGATGTCGCTGTGCCTCAGGAGTTGAGACACGGCCTGTAAGGCACCTGCTACACGGCTGACCACACGCTCAGGGCCTGCTCCAGCTCAGCCTCAGGTGACCACTGACCCCCGTGGAAGAAGGGCTGCGGGCACAGCTGCCTTTAGGACGTGGTGGGTAGACAACGCCTGCTCACGGCAGGCCGTCCTGGGGCAGAGTAGGGAGATGCCGCATCCGGGACAGCAGCTGACTCAAGTTTTTACCTGATTAGTTTTATAAAAAATCACTGACATTCTCCAAAGTTACAAGTTATCCTCACAGTTCAAAATGGACAGTTTACCTGGGGATTGAGGACTCACCACTTATGTACCTTTCAAATGTGTGGTGATGCCAGTAATCTCTTCCACACTGCCTGGTGGAAGGCCCTGCTTTCGACACACTGTTCATCTGTTTCTGGAACTCATTTGCCCAAATTGTTCATACTATTCCTTTACTGTCTTTTTAATACCTTTAAAATCTGCAGGGATGTCCTTTAATTCCTGACAACAGTGATTTGCATTTTGAATCTTTCTTTCTCATTGTCTTACTATATTTTTATCAATTTTATTAATTTTTTCAAAGAAGTAACTTTTACTTTGTTACTTTTTTCTATTGCCTGCCCATTTTCTATATAATTGCTTTATATTCTCTTCAACCATTTTTTTTTTTTAACTGTTGGGCATTCATTGAGGGTACAAGAAACCAGGTTACACTGATTGCATTTGTTAGGTAGAGTCCCTCTTACAATCGTGTTTTGCCCCCAAAAGGTGTGGCACACTTCAACATTTTAATTTTTCTTCTTACCTTTGGGTCGATTTGCTCTTCTTTTTCCTGTCATCTTAAAGTGGAAATGTAGATTATTGATTTTAAGCCTTCCTTCTTTTCTATTGCAAACATTTAAAAGTGTAAGTTCCCCTCCATGTATTGAAATATCTTCATTATTATTTAGTTCAAAATATTTTCTAATTTCTGCTGTAATGATCCATAAGCTACTTAGAAGCGAATTATTTAATTTCCTAATGTGGGAAATTTCTAAACAGGCTTTTGGCTGTTGTTTACTAATTTGTGCTGTTTTCAGTGAACATATTCTGAATAATTTCAGAGACTTGTGTTATGCGCCAGCATGCAATATTCTTTGGGAAAATGTCCCGTGTGAATTTAAAAAGAATGTGTGATCCGCCAGAGTTGTGTGAAGACGCCCATCTCAACGTAATGCAAACGCCAAAAAAATCAAGAGGGCTGGTATTTAAGTTTTCTGTTCACTCATTTTTTCTTCTGCTTATTCCATCAATTATGGAGACAGGACTGCTGTGACTATGGCTATAGCTGTGTATTTATCTATTTTCCCTTTAATTCTGTCATGTTGTACTTCATGTGTTCTGAACCTGTTTTATTACAGACGTACATGTAGTATCACTATGTCTTCTTGATTAGTTGGCCTTTTTGTCTTAATAAATTGCCACCCAATATCCTCATTAATGTTTCTCATCACACAGTTTTTTAATGATTTAGCCTTACCAGTTTCATATGAACTATGTTTGCAGGACATATCTTTTCCCAGTCTTCCAATTTTTGCTTTCAGCAGTTTAAATATGCTATATCTAGGTATTTGTATGTTGTTGGTACAACTCGATGCAAAATAACAACACCTACTCAGCCCGTTTGCATTGAACTAAGGGACTCAGGGAGCCAAACCAACAAGCATCTCTACACGTCAAGTCCAGGGTGCGGCCCCTCCAGCCTACTCACTGCCTTTTATTGAAATCTCAGGCGCGAGAAAATACAGCTCAGTGGCAAGCTTCAAAGAGAGAGTAAAGGTTACAAAACAACAGGTTTATCTTTAACTGCATGATTGATCTAGCACATCCTGCTTACTGCACCTCTGTCTTACCTTTTTCTTATCGCTGCTAAGTATGACGTAGGGCTGGGACGCTGTGCTGTGTCTGGAAGGCATTGTCCTCAGTGCTCAGGGCCAGCAGTGACACTTGGTTTTTCCCCAGGCCGCTCTGTCCTAGTCCCTGGCAGTTTTCACCCAGGCTCTGTCCTGCTAAGTATGTGTTTGGTTTGCCTTAGTACTTAATCTATTTGATGTTTTCTGCTCTTGCAGGATTTGTGGTGTGTTGCTTATCGTTAATTTGTGAAAGTTCTTGCCCGTTATTTTTTCAGGCATTTCTTTTCGCCTCACACTGTCTTCTGCTTCTGGAATTCCAATCACACATGTTACATTCTATAATGTCCCACAACTACCTTATGCTCAGTCCTCCTCATTTTTTTCCCACTCATTTTTCTCTTTAAGTAATTTCCATTATCAAGTCTACTTATCCTTTTCATGACTGTTGAATTTGAAGAGTATTTTTTGTTTGTTTGTTTGTTTGTTTGGATTTTACTAGTTTTTCTTTTCCTTCTTCTTTTTTTAAATTAATTAATTAATTTATTTATTTATTTTTTGCAATGTGAATGAATGAACTAACACAGTCCCCTCCGGGGTAAAGTGAATGAATGCATCAATGAATGGACACAGTCCATTCATGGAATTGAGGCCCAGGAGAGTCACATGAAACTGACCTAGGCATAGGAAATGGGGGTTCCACATTTAGTCCCAAGTGCAAAGTGAAGGAGACACTAAGGCACAGGTGTCTCCTCGGCAGTTGTCTGGCCTTTTTAGCTATTGGAGCCTCTGGTGGGGGTTGGAGGTCCCCCTCTTTGCCTGTCATCGAGCCCGCTGGTTCTTCAGCTGGCTGCCAAAGAACCGACACCGCCAAGGAGAAGGCGGGAGGTCCGCCAGCTCCGCTGAGCTGGCTAGGGCGCCAAATGTCCTGCATCAATTCTCCCTCCCCGAGTAGAAACCCCAACTGCTGTTAGGGAAAAAGGGCAAAGACTCAATCTAACTGCTTCCTGCTGAATCGGGCGATGATAGAAGGGGGCAGTTAGGGTTCCTCCGGAGGGAGAGTGATATAGGGGTTCATGGACTGGAACCATCTTTATTGCGTGTGGCTTGATGACATTTGTAAAACAGAGCTCTTAATGAATTTCATTTGAATCCCATTTAGTTTCAGTCCTAGCAGGTATTACAATGTAATATAGTTACATTTTATATGTATAAAATATATTTTTATTTATATATTAATATGAAATTGTAATAATTAAGACAAATTGACAACATCATTGTTACGGAGACAGACAGTAGAATATAATTCACATATGTAGAAACTTGATATATGACCAATCAGTGTTGAAAAATGGGATTGTTCAAAACTCTCACCATAAGCGTTTTCGAGGATGTGGCTACTTAGATACTGCTGGTACTACATAGAAGTAACTTGATGTAACTGGAGTATAAATTACAATGTCTAGAAAAGTGGCATAAATTCTAGAGCCAGATTATTCTCCATCTATGAAATGGGTATAATGACATAACCTTCATTAGGTTATTATGAAGGTTAGATCAGTTTATATATACATAAATATGTTTATTGATTTGTGCAGTTCCACCTGTAGATATGTAATCCAGAGAAGGCCCTGACTTGGGCGTGAAAGAAGACTCACTCAATACTGTTTATTGCCAAAGAACAAAAGAATGAGTTAAAAAAAATCTTGTTATATTTATTTTGTAGCAGTAAAAATGAATGAAACAGAGCTATATATAGTAACACAGGCAAATCTTAAAATATGTTGAGAATAAGAATAGTCCAATATTGGGAAGGTGGGAGAAATAGCACTAGGAATGGGCACACAGATTTCAGCTATATCTGTAATATTTCATATCTTTAAAACAGTTTTAAAAATCTAAACTAAAGGGCAGCACTTGTAGCTCAGTGGGTAGGGTGCTGGCCACATACACCAAGGCTGGAGGGTTCAAACCCACTTGGGCCAGTTAAAAAAACAATGATAACTGCAAAAATAAATAACCAGGTATTAAGGCAAGTGCCTGTAGTCCCAGCTACTTGGGAGGCTGAGGCAAGAGAATTGCTTAAGCCCAAGAGTTGGAGGCTGCTGTGAACTGTGTCACCACATCACTCTACTGAGGTTGACAGCTTAAGACTCTGTCTCAAAAAAAAAAATCTAAACTAAAAAGAGAGCTAAGCGGTTAGTTATGGTCAGATTTTTAAGAATATGCAAGGGATATTAGAAGTATCATAGAAAGAAACTGCTTTGTAGAAAGAAGAATGTGGTCTTTGGAGATAGAGAATCCTGGATTTAATTCCACTTTTAAAAAAAAAATCATTATTGTTATCAGCTATTGTAGCCGTTATGGATCACTTAACATTGTTACCTCCCTGAAATTGTTTGAGGATTAAATGAGATACCGAATAATAAAACATAGTACCTGACACATAGTAGATACTCAATAACTTTTCCATTCAGTTTCTTCTTACACAAGGAGAAGAAAAAACTAATTAACATTCCCCTTAGAAAATACTCTTAAACCAAATTCCTGCTTTTGTGGGCCTGGTTTCTACAATCTTGTCTTGGCTGCAATTCATGTTGGCTTTGACTGAGGATTGCCAATTCATGCCCAAACATACTAAAGCAAGCTCACCGGATAAATGAACTTCAGGATCTCAGTGTGTAAAACCATCATTCTTTTTTTTCCATCAACTAGTATATTTGACAGTGTTTGGGTATATAGTGGCTGTACATATTTCACAGATGAAATGACCATAGTCCTTATCTTTTTTTTTTTTTTATTGTTGGGGATACAGCAGGTTACATTAGTTGCTTTTGTTAGATAAGGACCCTCTTATCTTTGTGTCCCGCCTCCATAAGGTGAACCCTATCCCGTGACCCCCCCCACCCTCCCTCCTTCCCTTTCTCAGCATAGTCCTTATCTTTATCCTAAAAAAATCTTTGACTTTCCATTTTTGTAGTGAGCACCTGTGAACTTGCATCTCTTGTGGGAACTGAGCTGGAGAGTAGTTATTCTCCCTGCTGCTCCCATATGAAAGACAGATGTCTTTGTCAGGGTCAATTTCCACATAGGAGAAACTTGACCTCATTTTTATTAAAATGATACCTATTCTAGGCACACTCACTCTGTCACTGAGGATGGGATGCAGTGGAGTGATCATAGCTCACTGTAACCTTGAACTCCCAGGCTCGAGGTATTCTCTCACTTCAGTCTCCCAAGTAGCTAGGAATATTTTTAATAATTAAGAAAAAAAATTTTTTTTAATCCACACCTGGATAATTAAAAAAAAAAAAAATTTTTTTTTTTTAGAGATGATATCTTGCTTGTTATGATGCCCAGGCTGGTCTTGAACTCCTAGCCACAAACAGTCCTCCTGCCTCGGCTTCCCAAAGTACTGGGATTACAGGTGTGAGCCACCATACCCAGCCTAGGCACACCTTTTCTGATCCTTAACCAGCAACTTAATGATTTTCATATGAAAACTTCTGTAACAATCGAGTTAGGAAATAGAAGCTTGTGGCTTAGGGTTTGATCTCATTTGTACTCCAGTACTGAGGAGTTAGGTACTTCACAAGTGCTAGATTAAAACATTCAGTGCTGTAGAGAAGTTGTGCAATGGGTGGAGACAAGTAACTTTAAAGACAAAGATTAGACACAAATGACAGAACAAATAATAAAAAGAAAGAAAGAGGGCGGCGCTTGTGGCTCAGCAAGTAGGGCGCGGGCCCCATATACCAAGAGTGGTGGGTTCAAATCCGGCCCCTGCCGAACTGCAAAACAAAAAAATAGCCGGGCATTGTGGTGGACCCCTATAGTCCCAGCTCCTTGGGAGGCTGAGGCAAGAGAATTGCCTAAGCCCAGGAGTTGGAGGTTGCTGTGAGCTGTGTGATGCCACAGTACTCTACCGAGGGCAGTAAAGTAAGACTCTGTCTCTACAAAATGAAAGAAAAGGAAAAGAAAGAAAGAAACACACACACAGACACACCCCACAGCTATTAGTGGACTAAGGAAATAGCTGATATGCTCTATTGAAAGAAGGATCTTTCTTGCATGCTCCCCACCAAAAAAGTCACCTTGAGCAATTTCATTTGAGAAAAGGTTTGGGAAAGGGGAACTCATTTCCTAAGGAAAGTGTGAGAAGCACCTTGGCCTTGAATGATTTAACACTAAACTGAGACGTAGTATCCGAGAAGCTATATCTAAGAGTGGAGAGATGAAACAAGAAGCCTAGGAAAATTTTCCTGTTTAGTATCTTTAGGGCTTACCAAGATGAACTTACATGATACTATTTTCTGAAAGTGACATATTTAGGAAACCTTTTTATCTAATTGCCCCAACAAGTATGACTCACAGCCCTTGCACCTAATGTTGTTGTAGAATTCATCCCATGGCGTGTTAGAAATTTTATATAATGTAAGCCTATTTAGTCTATTTTCTCCCACTTTGTAAACACCGTTTTTCCATAGTTGCAAATGTCTCCACCATTATTTGTTTCAATTTGTAAATTGCAGAAAGTTTAGAATAAACAGCATCCTCACACACGCACACTCAGTGTGTTGCCGGAGATGAACCATCTCCAGCCAGAGATACTTTCAGAAGGGATCTCTCCATGTTTTCTTTTTAGAGCTAGAATTCCAAAAGGAAGGATTTTTTTTCTTCTTCTTCTTGTCCTCTTTCTACTGGTATAAGAAAGTTAATTTTAAAATTGCCACAGTGATGGGTAACTTAAAAGATGTTAAGTAGTGATATCGAGGCTTATATCTCTTTGGAAATAAGTAATTTACTGGTGCAGAAATAATCAGGCCCCTTACCAACAGCTGCGTTGTGGGACCATGTCTTCCTCCGCTCCGAATTCCCAGCACCTACCTCACCGTGGTGGCAGGTTACTGAATGACCGAGTGAGTGGATAAAAGGTCCTGCCAACAGGTGTGATCTTTGGCAAGAAGCTTGAGATGACATAGGCGTACCATCTGATTTGGAACTCAAGGAGGGAGGTGCCAAGGAGATAAAACATGGAATTTTCCAGAGTGAAGCCAGGAAGGGCTATGTAAGAAAGGACCGTGTGACCTGAAACGTGACCGTCGGGTAAAAGACCGCACTCTCCTTTGATTCTCCTCCACATCCAAGAACCTGTCCTATTGGCACTTAAAGCACACGGAAAACCCATACCCACCCCAAGAAAAAAAACTGGGTCATGTATCTCTTGAATGTTTTATCTCATGTCCTACATTTTGTCCTGGAGAGAAACTGTTACTCACTTGGAGATGTCACTTGGGCCACAGAGACGCTGTCATTCACTGGAGAGTCAGTGTCTTATTCCATCGCAGAGACTACTGGCTCCTCTGCTGCTTTCCCCTTGCCTGTTTTCATTTGTTATTCGTTCATTTATTCATTCAGTATTTTCTATTATCTAAGAATTCTCTTAACTACTCAGTGAAAAAGAAATAGACGTAGGCTCCATCTTTAAGGTATATTCCTCGATCCAGTTGGGAAGGCGGAATTATACAGTCACTGAGTTTCTGTCTGTCTTTCCCTTTTAGTATCAATACCACCAACCCCATCACTCCCACATTTTTTAGTTTTCTTTTGCTTTCTCTTTATCAGATTAAAATTATTTTTTATTGTGCCATAAATATACATAACCAAGTTGACCATCTTAACCATCCTTAAGTATACAGTACACTAGTGTATATGTGTCTTATTAATACGACATCTCTAGAATGTTTTCATCATACAAAACCTAAACACTGTACACACTGAATAACTTCCAGTTTCCTCCTCCTCCACCAGCCCCTGGTAATCACATTCTTCTTTGTGTTTCTATGAGTCGGAGCACTTTAAATACAGTATGTAAGTGAAATCATGCAGTATTTATCTTTTCGTGACTGACTTATTTCTTTTAGCATAATGTCCTCAAGTTTCATCCATGCTGTAGCATATGATGGGATTTCCTTCCTTTTTAATGCTGAATAATCTTCCACTATGGGTATATAGCACACTTTTGGAATCTATGTCCCCGTCAGTGGACAGTTAGGTTGGCTCTATCTCTTTGACAATTGTAATTCTGCAGTGAACATGGACCTACAAACATCTCTTTGAAATCCTGTTTTCAGTTCTTTTGGATATATACCAATAAGTAGAATTGCTGGATATGCAGTAATTCTATTTTTAATTTTTGAGGAAACTTTATGCTGTTTTCAGTGTGGCTGCATTATTTTATGTTTCCACCTGCAATGTACAAAGATTCTAATTTCTCCACATCCTTACTAGCACTTACATAATGTTATTTTCTTTTTGTTTTTTTTTGATAGTGGCCTTCCTAGTGGGTGTGAAATGACATATCACACCCACAAGGAAGTGATATATCACTTTGATTTGCATTTCTCCGGTGGTTAGTCGTATTCAGCACCTTCACATATGCTTGTTGGCCATTTGTACGTACACTTTGGATAAATGTCTATTCAAGTCCTTGGCTCATTTTGTAATCAGGGTTTTTGTTGTCGAGTAGTGGGAGCTCTTAATATATTCTGGAACTTGACCCCTTACCATATATGTGGCTTGAAAATGTTGTCTTCTATTTTATATTAGCTAGGTTGCCTTTTCACTCTGTTGTGAACACAGGCTGTTGTGTTCCTTTGCTGCACAGTCTTTAAGTTTGATATAGTCCCATTTATCTGTTTTTGCTTTTGTTGCCAGATCTTAAGAAATCATTGCTGAATCTAATGTCATGAAGCTTTTCCTCTATGCGTTCTTCAGATGGTGTTATAGTTTCAAGATTACCTTTAGGTCTTTAATCCATTTTGAATTGATTGTTGTATAAGGTGTAAAGTAAATAAAATTCACTTTTATTCTTTCCCACATGGGCATTCAGTTTTCCCAAAACCATTTGTTAGTCATACTATCCTTAAATTATTTTTTTTAAAAAAAAAACTAAAATATCTTCTTATTTCCATAGGAAATTGCTGCAAAACAATTATTGTGTGCAGAGGCAATCAATGGATATGTAGCCAAAAATAAAGGAAATTAAAGATTTTAGAGTTGTTTTGGGTAGTCCATTAAAAAGTACTAGGTTATTTGCCAGGATTTTGTGATATTTATAGTATTTGTCAGCTTTTAAAAATATGTAATCTTAATGATCTCTCCATTCTGTGTAAAAATTACTCTCATACTTAAATTGTATCTTAATTTTATCTTTTTCTCCTCAGAGCCCAATTATTGTGCACGTTTCAGTCTACCCATAACTAGATCTACCCCAGTTCAGATGCATTAAGTTTTGTAACAATTTTGCCTTTTTCTCACCTGATGTCTGTTCCAATTTGGACTTGTTGCCTTTTTTACCTGAAACAGAGAATCATTTATGTTCTGTCTTCACTGTCAAACCCTGGAGTCCCTTCCCATATAGTCTTTCTTCTTGGCTTATTTCCTCATTTTGTTAGAGTACATCCTCCTGTAATATCCATTTCTATTATTCTTTGTTACTTTACGTAGATCTGAGTTTCAGTTTTTCATGATTTTCTTTCACCTTGAAGATATCCTTTATTCTTTCTTGAAATATCAGTATGTTGGCTAGAATTCTCTCAACTTTTGTTTGCCTAAAAATATCTATTTTATCTTTATTTTGTTTTATTTTTACTTCAAATTATTGTGAGGGTACAATTTTTTTTTTTTTTTGAGGCAGAGTCTCACTGTGTCACCCTTGGTAGAGTGCTGTGACATCACATCTCACAGCAACCTCAAACTCTTGGGCTTAAGTGATTCTCTTGCCTCTGCCTCCAAAGTAACTGGGACTACAGGCACCTGGCACAATGCCCAGCTATTTTTGTTGTTGTTGTTGTTGCCATTGTTGTTTAGCAGGTCCAGGATGGGTTCAAACCCGCTAGCCTCAGTGTATGTGGCCAGCATCCTACCCACTGAGCAACAGGCGCTGCCAGGGTAGAAATTTTTAGATTACATTGTTTACTTCCAGGATAAAGTTCTAGTTATGAAAGAGCCCTCACCCAAGGGTGTGTTATACATCCCTACAATGTGCACAGTAGGTGAGATCCCAGCACATGCCCTCCCTCCTTCTGCCAGTCACCCTCTCCCACCCCCTGCTGTCTCCCTTTACCCCCATACTAGACTGTATTCGTGTTTCATTGTTCATATATTGGTTTCATATTAGTATTGACTACATTGGATATTTATTTTTCCATTCTTGTGATACTTTACTAAGAACAATGTATTTCAGCTCCATCCAGGTAAATGTAAAACATGTAAAGTCTCTATCTTTTTTTTTTTTTTTTGAGACAGAGCCTCAAGCTGTCACCCTGGGTAGAGTGCCATGGCATCACAGCTCACTGCAACCTCCAACTCCTGGGCTTAAGCGATTATCCTGCCTCTGCCTCCCAAGTAGCTGGGACTACAGGCGCCACCACAATGCCCGGCCATTTTTTGGTTGCAGCCGTCATTGTTGTTCAGCGGCCGGGCTGGATTCGAACCCGCCAGCTCAGGTGTACGTGGCTGGCGCCTTAGCCTGCTGAGCCACAGGCACCGAGCCAGTCTCTATCTTTTTTAATGGCTGAATAGCATTTCATGGTATACATATACCACAGTTTGTTTATCCATTCATGGGTTGATGGACATTTGAGTTGCTTCCAAGACTTGGAAATTATGAATTGAGCCATATTTAATAAACATTCTGCTGCAAATATCTATGTGGTGAAATGATTTTTGTTGTTCTGAATTTTACCTTTATTTTAAAGAACATTTTTGCAGAATACAGCAGTTTAAAGATGAATTTTTTATTTATATTCTTTTCTAATCTCACTTTATTGCCCTTGGTAGAGTGCTATGGCATCATAGCTCACAGAAACCTCCAGTTCCTGGGCTTAGGCAATTTTCTCGCCTCAGCCTGTTGAGCCACAGGCGCCAAGCCAAAACAACACAAATTTATTGTTTCATAACTCTGGAGGTCAGAAGTCAGGCTAAAATCGGTATTTCCTTCTCCAGGCTCCAGGGGAGAATCCATTTCCTTGCTTCCAATGGCCTCCTGCATTTCTTGGTTCAGGGAGCCTTCCTCCATCTTCCAACCCTTCTTACTCGCTTTTCTTTCTTCCCTTCCACTTTTAAGGACCCTTCTGATTACATTAGACCCACCTGGATAATTCAGCATAATCTCCCTATTTTAAGTTCAGCTGATTAACAACCTTAATTCTCTTTGCAACTTTAATTCCCCTTTGCCATGTTAGGTAACATAGG
>CAUYRH010015263.1:0-32513 GCA_963574655.1 Perodicticus potto | reverse complement strand
GTTCTGCGACCCTGAGGGTGGAGCTTGCCAGAGCAGTTCTCCCACAATGGCTCCACACAGCCCACCACCAAATACTGGCAGCTCTGTCTGGCTCAGTGGCCCAGTCTGGGGCCCCAGGCAGCACTCAAAGACCCCCACACTTCTGCCCAAGTTCTCCCAAGGCAGTTCAACCGAGTGCCAAGTCCAAAAGAAACCCAAGCAGCTCACAGGCAAGACCTTTCCAGCCTGCAGTCCCACTGTTGCCCCACCCACAGCCGCCAACAGGATCAGACCGAATGAACAGATGCAACCACTTGCCCAGTCTCTGCCGCTTTTGCCTTCCTCAGGGTGTCCAGAAGCCTCACGCTGTCTCCCTGTGTCCCCAAGGGGAAGTTCCTGGGTAGATCCCACCTGCCAGAGATGCCTGAAGTCCTCTCTCTCCAGTGACAGTATTAAAGGTAGGAGATAATAGGTCACAGTGGTCACCACATAGTGGTGATACTGAGCTTCAAAAGTTTATGGTGAAGGAAATATTTTTTAAGCTAAAACTTAAGATGCATTGAGTAGGTTAAGAAAAATGAGACTAGAAGGTAGGAGAACAATTAGCAAGAACTCAGCTAAGAAGACAAGCTCGAGGGAAAGTGGAGAAGAATGGAATTTAGGAGGTAGAGTAAGATGCTAGCCTTGAAAAAAAAAAAGATGAGCGTGCATTCACTGAGAAATATGAAAAAGAGAAGACAGGTAAAGTACGGAGTGTTTGGAACTTAAAACAAGATTGCATCCTACATATTAAACCCATTCAATGATGATTTTATCTTTATAAAACATAGTTTATTGCAATAGAAAATGAAAAGCAGCTTTCTTTTTATTCTTAATTGGTGATGAGTGTACTCCACGAGGTATTTGATGTAGGTTGTGTGTGTGTTTTAAATATCATTATCAATTGATCATATGAGATAAAGTAGGGGGACACCTTTTTAATCTATAAACCAACATATCCATATGGCTTACTGTACTCACTAGGACTTCCTGCTTCCTATCCTTCACACCTTGCTTTCTTTTTCTCTATAGATTTTTTTAATCATCACCTCACACTTACACACTTGCTCATTTCCTCTCCCAGTTAGAAATTTATTTTAGTATAACAGAGATTTTTCTGACGTTTTTATTGAAAAATTATTACACCTAGAAGAATGCCTGGTATTTAGGAGACACTTAATAAATATTTGTTGAATGGATGAATAAGGAAACTTTTTTGTTGTTGTTGTTGCCCTTGGTAGAGTGCTGTGGTGTCACAGCTCACAGAAACCTCAGACTCTTGGGCTTAAGTGATTCTCTTGCCTCAGCCTCCCAAGAAGCTGGGACTACAGGTGTCTGCCACAATGTCCAGCTATTTTTGGTTGTAGTTGTCATTGTTGTTTGGCAGGCTCCGGTTGGGTTCGAACCCGTTGGCTCTGGTGTATGTGGCCAGCACCCTAGCCACTGAGCTACAGGCACCCAGCCAAGGAAACATTTTTTAATCATAGTTCTTTCTCTTCATTTTTATCCTTGCATTCTTCTTAAGGATGGATTTGGAATTATCAAGAAGTAAAAAATGTATTCATTGCAGAAACAAGATGATCAGAACAGTTATTTCTTCCAAAGAGGCCCCAGCTAAAACCAGGCAGCATAAATGTGCAATGGCCAAGATCTCTGCATCTCTAGGATGAGTATGCTTTTATCGAATGATCCATTACAAAATATTCTTTAAAATATTCCCATGGTGGACAAAAATCAAAATGGACATTAATACGGAAAGGAATTGATAAATGTAGGAAAAAGGCAGAGCCTCGGTGAGGTTTTCTAGCATAGCCAGGAGACTAATGAAGATGGTAGCCATCAGTTGACAATTGATCCTAATAAGGAAAAAAGTATCAGGGAAGGTGGAAAATTGTGTTTGGAAAAGGGAAAAACTAAGTGTGATAAAGACAAATGGTGAGCAAATGGAATTTATGAGTCAATATTACTTCATGGAGAGATAATATGCATCTTCTTTATTATGAGAGAACATTGCCTGGATTTGGGGAAGTGAGGCCTTGATAAAGTAGGCAACGTTCTTTGGCAGTCATCAAATAGGCTAGGCTAGGCTCTTCTTCCCAATAAGTCTAGCTACCGGGGTTTATGTGCATTTCTTTTTAAATTCTAATAAACTTTTCCCTACTCCACCAATATAAGGTATGTGCACATACCTTAATGATATGAACAATAGATAATGATATGATATGAACAATAGATAATGATATTTAAAACACATGCAACCTACATCATATCATTCCTGGAGTCCACTCATTACCAATTAAGAATAAAAGGAAAATGATTTTTCTTTTCATATTGTAAGGATTTTACTCTGAAAAGGGGTTGAAATCATTACTACATATTTTCTTTATGGAAACATAACAAAGAATTCTCAATCAAAAGATTTTGCCATAGTGTTTTAGGAAATCAAAGCATATCTGTTTCTTTTGAATGTCCTTAATTGCTCACCTATTTGCTGGTGTGTCATACAAACAAATTCTGTGATTTACTGTGGACTCAATGAACTGAAGAGCTTTTAACATAATTTTTCTCTATTACAAATATATAATAATTAACTTTATAGAATTTTTATGTCCTATCATTTTGAAGTTAATTTGACAAAAAATGACTGGCATATGTGAGATGTTGTGTTAAATAATCAGAAAAGTAATTTTTAAATAACAGTGAATTTTTCTTTTAGTTATATCATCTGGGCAATGCTATTCTGTAATCTTAAAAACATTACAAAAAGCAAGCAGCAAAATTATTTAAAAATCCCAGGGCAAAATTAATATCAGACTTCAGAAATGAATAAAGCAATAAGTGTTCTTTATTTACTTGCTGCTGGCACTTATCTAAAGAAAGCTGGATTTTTTTGCGCTTGCTTTTTCATGGAATGACTTCGTTTTATGTGTTGCTTATTTCTTTATGAAACTTGTGTTCTTTTAATGTAAAATATTTAATAAACTTTTAAATGACTAAAGTCATAAATTTCTCTACCTCGTATTATTGCTAAAATAATAACATCTTGCATTTATAAAATATATTTGCTTTTTTATTTAAATGTGTTTACATATATTACCTTATTTTGCTATCACAATTGCCGATTTTTGTCAAAGTGTTTGATCCAGATTTTAAATATGAAAAAGCACTTAGTATTTATATCCTGTTTAAGTCATCACAAATGTAAATTTTAATAGATATAAGGCAATGTTCTGTTTACAAGAAAGTTTACAGGAATTGCTTTGTGTGAATTTATAATGCAAGTGGGAATCACAGTCACTGGAATTGTGTGAATCATTAGGTTTTCACAGTATGAGATGTCTTACCTCACCCTTAAGTGATGAGTTTTGAATTGGACTTATTAAGTATGTAATTATATACAGAGACAGGAATACATACTACTGAGGGTTGAGAGGATTTTCACATACTTTGAACCCTAGAGCACATGCCTTCTGAGAAACACCTGGGGAATAATTTTCAAAATGAGTACCCAATTTTAATTTGTGTTTTTCTATGAGGAAAAATTGTGTTTAATTATTATAGTGAAAGCTTGCTAAAAAGGTATAGGTATTATTTTAAGTATGTTATCTCTCAGTGAGTTTTTATGATAGTCCTTGCTGTTGTAACATCATGATTAGATATTAAAATGAGTAGCATAAAATACTGAAATAATTGGTCCTTTATGGGATTTATAAATTTCCCCCCCCCCCCGAGACAGAGCCTCAAGCCATCACCCTGGATAGAGTGCTGTGGCATCACAGCTCACAGCAACCTCCAATTCCTGGGCTCAAGCAAGGCTCCTGCCTCTGCCTCCCAAGTAGCTGGGACTACAGGTGCCTGCCACAACGCCCGGCCATTTTTTGGTTGCAGCCGTCATTGTTGTATGATGGACTCGGGCTGAATTCGAACCCGCCAGCTCAGGTGTACGTGGCTGGCGCCTTAGACCGTTGAGCCACAGGCGCCGAGCCGGGATTTATAAAATTTTATGTCATTGTATTATTTTTTTTCCATGCACCAATACAGTGTAATATAATCTTACTCTTTTGAGAGTCTCATTAATATAAAGGACTTTCTGTCAGCTAAAATGCAGGTGAGAGATAGGTAGACAGGCATGTGGGTCAGTAGGTACGTAGTTGCTAAGTGTAAATATACGACATACCTTTAGAATCCCTAAGTTTCCATGGGTCTCACATGATCTCCTATAACCTTTGCTTTGTATGTTCAATTATGTCAATAAAGTGCTTATATCCTGGGCATAGAGAACTCATCTGAAGATAATTATATTATCGTGATAAGAGATCCCTAGATGATTCATACAACCATTTAAAATTTTATAAATGAAATAAATTTATTTAAATTCTCACCAGATATTACATGTTTATAAAGAAGTCAAACCATTAGGATTTTACAAACACGTGATATTTAGAAGTCTTGACACAATCCGGTACATTCTATTTTACTAGGTCAGTTTTTATCGATGTTCTTAACATACAGTTACCTAGTTTAAGTTAATAACCTACTTTTCCCTTCCTTTTTGGTCTTAGGCTCTGAAAATTGCTCCAGATTTTGTTGTGCTGATCTCACTGTTATTTTGGCTTCGAGGCTTAACATGTCAGAGGTAAACATGAGATGGGTCAGGTGTTGAAGTCTTTCAACTAATAAATCCCTGTCCTCAAACTGAGTTTGTAAACAGTGGCTGTTCAGATGAGGATGGGGACAGAATCTTACTCATACGTACTCGCTGCCTGATTTAAATTAAAATTGCACAGAAAGGTAAAGAGGATAGCAGTAGTTTTGCCCCTTAGTTCTTGAGACTGTATTTCAAGTGATTACAAAGGAGACAGCATGTTTAAGCCACTCTCCCCTTTTCCTTCTTGCTTTTAGCCCCTCACTGTGCTTTGGACTAACCAGAGTTCTACTAAACAGACAAAGAGCAGGGCAAGGAAGTTGTTCTCTAGCTTTCCACTTCTGCCAAAGTGTTGGGGAAGATTTGACTTTTTCAGTTGTTTCTTAAAACAACTAATCTTAAAGGGGTCATCCATTTCTTTTAAACATCTAATACATTTCACACGAAGTGGCTATAAAAAGCAACCAGTTATTTGTATAACCCTATTGCTTTCTCAACAATCACTGAGGACAATTGGATTTACAACCAGAAGACAATCACATTAATTGAACTACATTTTCACACTTCATTTATTTTACCCTCAAGTACTGCAGCTGCAATAACTGCTAGGAAAATCTAAAAATATGCCAGAACATTTGAAACCTCCAGGAACACTCAGACTTCAAACTACTTTTTCTTCTTGTATAACATCTTTAAATAATTAATTATTTCTTTTGTTTCCTTTTCAGTGTTCTGGTTTGGGAAATCTTAAAGTAACTGGCAATGGAAGAAGAAAGAAAGGCAAAGGAATTTACTTGTGATTGTTCAGTTTCCATAAAATCCACAACCTTACTTTCTGGAGAGAGCTCTTACAGAGAGGTAGGTAGTGCACTTGAGTATTGTTGAGACTTGGTAGTATCTAAACGCCACAAGACAGTGTTTTTTTTTTTTTTTAATTGTTGAATCATAGTTGAGTACATTAGTGCAATCAAGGGGTACAATGTGCTGGTTTCATATACAATCTGAAACATTTTCATCGAACTGTTTGACATAGCCATCATGTCATTTTCTTAGTTATTGTATGAAGACATTTGTATTCTGCATTGTTCTAAAGACTCTAAACGGTAACTCCAGGGCTCCCTGCAATTCTCAGTTTCTGTTACCACCAACGGATATTTTTTCAGGAGTATGTTTGAGAAATAGTCATAAACTAGCATCAAATGGTTTGGAACAAATCTCTTTTGTTGGAAGGAGAGATTTAATTAACTTTTGAGCTGCAAAAATTAATCCGGATGTAAGTGAGGGCCTGAATTGATTAAATTGCGAGTACTTAATCAGAATGTATCTGACCAGGAAATAAATGTATTTCATCAAGGTCAATGACCCTACAAGTTGGGTAGTTTAGAGTAATACACACCAAGGTTTCAACTACTGCTTGGCAGAAGCCTCCCTCCACGCCTCATGCCAGCATCTGTTGGTGGTTGTCTACCTTATCTAGTTGTCATCTTTTTCTCTGGGTCAATATATTTTCCACAGAAACCCTTTGCAGAGGTTTTTCTTTTGGGGGCAGGGGATGTTGTGTTGCAGTCGGCGCAATGTTTTATTTTAATTGTTTTATTCCAGATTAAATCATGTTATAATTTAAAAACAGATGAAAAGTAGCTTTACCTAGATTAACTTTTTGCTTCTGAAGATATTGCATGGCCATCTAAGAGAATGTGTTTATCAGATAGTTTCATAAATCCCTCTTGGTTTAATGATCTGCCTATATTTTCTTAGTGTCTTTCATTTCTTCCCCTTGGGGCTAAACACACAAAGGTCTCATTCTCTCTTTCCCTATCTCTAAGCATTTAGAGACTCTCCTCTACATCATCTAGTAATACAAGCTGCGGGGGCAAATATTACTGCAAGGTAAAATCGATGTGATTAGGAAAATTTTGTTTGAGAGTAAGTGAAAAGATTCACTGTTTTAAGAAGAAAGAAAACGGCGACCAAAACCTCATCATTGATTTTAAAAGAGAATTTGATACATGATTCAATCTTTCTACCCTCATTTAAAAAATAATAAATTAGGGTCTTCCAAGGTTCTTATCCACAACGTTCTTTCATAGTTTACACGAAGTGGTAATGGGATGATTTAAAGTGTTTCTGTTTTCTCTTGATTTAATGTCAAGTATAATTTAGTGGACAATTATATGTAATACTTTTGACAATTAATTTTCCACACCAATTAGGCTTTGGAAATCCTACTCTTATCCTAGTGTCATTATTCTTGTAGAATAATGTATGCTTTCCTTTCCTTTTCTTTTTCTGTATAAATTTTTAATTATTTTTTGAAACAAGTATTAATTACTCCACGTAACTGCTAAGTAAAATGTTCAGATTTGAATAACAGTTTGTTTCTTACTATAGAATGCAACATATTCTTTGCAAAAATGTTAGCAAATTCCTTGAGAAGTTAGTCAGAGTTTAATAAAAGCAAGATTTTTCTTTATTTTTTGAATTAAAATTATCCATGTACTTTAACAAGTTCTCACCCTTGAGAAGAGTTTTAATATTGTTGAATCCAAAAAGCAATAATAACGGCCTTGTCAGGATTGATATTTTGTATTTTTAATGAAGATTTTAATTTTCATTTAATTTTTTAAATTTTATTTCAGAATATTATGGGGGTACGAACGTTTTGGTTATATATTGCTTTTGTATAGTTTCAGTCAAAGTTGTAAGTGTGCCCATCACCCAGATAGTATGCATTATATCTGTTAGGTTAGGTGTGAATTAACCCATCCCTTTCAGCCCCTCCTACCTGCCAACTTGTACAGAAACCTCTATGGGAGGTAGTATGTTGATATTTATACTTTTAAACATTTCAAAAATTTCCTCTGAATTAATGAAAGATAAAACCCTTTCACTAGATTTTTCACAAAATAACTTCTCTTCTGCTATCAATTTTAGCTCAGCACTATAGTTCAAATGCCATATATATTTCGGTTCTTTTAGACATGATTAATATTTACCTAATCTCAGACTGATGTTGATGTATTATTGTTGGGACCCCATTCTGAGACCTTTCCTACTAGTCCATGATAGTTCTCTGACTGAGGCCTTTCAAAGTTCTCTCCTTGGAAAGCCCGCTTGTCTGGTTAACAGTCTGCCCAGCTGTAGATGATCATAATCACCATTTTCTCTAAAGTTACAAATCTACAGTGGTGTAGTTTCTTCTTGCCTTTAGAGTGTGTGTGTGTGTGTGTGTGTGTGTGTGTGTGTGTGTGTGTGTGTGTGTGTAGGGGAAAATTAAACAACAAAAAAAGTCCTGAGAACTTGCAATGATTATCTCTCATTAGAGCTTAAGACATTTTAGCCCACTTGTATTTCAGAAATCAATATCATGGCATGAAACTTAAAAGTGGTCGCAGGATCCTTGCTTACATCTCTAGGTTATTTCACAGCACTCCATGTTTTTCCTTGTAACCTTTCATAATAACTTTGCCTTCACTTCTACCCACCCTTCCTTGTTTTGAGCCTTGAATAAATACAGGAAGAAAAATACATGTAGTGTGATGAAAATAGAATAAAACTGGTTTTCAAGAGATGTACCTTTGATACCAGTTCTGCAACAAATTTATGTTGTGGTCAAAGTCTTTTTCTCTCTTTAGCTTGCATCTTTCTTACAGGTAACACTAATGTTTGTTGAACTCTTAACATGTGGCAAGTATCGTGCAAAGTTCTTTTGTAAGTTATTTCATATATATTCACAAAAATTTTATAAGTGTCATGGGTTGAATTGTGTCCCCTAAAAAGATACGTTGAAGTCCTACCTCAATACCTATAAATGTGACCTTCTTTGGAAAATAAAGCCTTTGCAGATATAATCAAGTTAAGATGAGATCACCCTAAATTATGCTGGGTCTTAATCAAATAAACAGAACCTTCTCTGATGAAGACATACAAATGGCTAACAAACATTTGAAAAAATGCTCATCATCCGTGATCATCACAGAACTGCAATTCAAAACTACTCTGAGATATCATCTAACCCCAGCGAGAATGGCCCACATCACAAAATCTCAAAATTGCAGATGCTGGCATGAATGTGGAGAGAAGGGAACACTTTTACAATGCTGGTGAGACTGTAAGCCAATACAACCTTTTTGGAAGAAAGTATGGAGAATCCTCAAAGAACTCAAATTAGACCTCCCATTTGATGCTGCAATCCCAGTACTAGGCATCTACCCAGAAGAAAAAAATATCCTTTTATCATAAGGATGTTTGCACTAGACTATTTATTGTAGCTCAATTTACAATCTCCAAAAGATGGAACAATCTAAATGCCCACCAACCCAGATGGACTAACAAGCTGTGGTATATGTACACCATGGAATATTATTCAACTATTGAAAAAGATGGAGATTTTATATCTTTTATATTAACCTGGACAGAGGTTGACCACATTCTTCTTAGTAAAGCATCACAAGAATGGAGAAGCAAGAATCCAAAGTACTCAATTCTAATATGAAGGCAGTTGATGACCTAATACAAGGGGTGGGGTAGGAGAATGAGGGATCAGAGAGAGGGGAGAAGGGAGAGGGATGGGGGTCATGGTGTGTGGCACACTTCTTGGGGGCAGGACACAATTACAAGAGGGGCTTTACTTAACAACCTCAATCAGTGTAACCTAATTCTTTGTGCCCTCAATGAATCCCAAACAATAAAACAAAACAAAACAAAAACCCAAATGACTGATGTCCTTATAAGATAATGAAAATTTAAACACAGATACACACGTACTGAAGACAGAGGCTGAATCTGGAATTACCTTGCCAGCAACTTGCAGCAGCTCAAAGAAAGGCGTGGGTTAGCTCTTCCCTCTGAGTCCCCGAGAAAGAACCAACATTATAAATACCTTGACTCTGAACTTCCAGCCTCCACAACTGTGAGGGAATACATATCTGTTGTTTTAAGCAACCTGGTTTGTGAGTGTTTTTCTGGCAGACCTAGGAAACTAATACACCACACAAGACATGAAGAAACTGGCAGAGGAGATACTTGCACAGGAATCCTGCAAATAAGTGGTGGAAACAGGTGGAAAAAAAGACTGACTTTCACACTCTGACTGCCCACCTTTCTGCCCTGAGTGCTGAGAGATCACAAATCTTCCAATACCATGCTCCCATACCATGGAGCATGAGCCTTTAATAGAAACTTTTTATACACTAAAAATCTGTCCCTTTCCTCTTCTGTATTTTCTTCTCAATGAATGGCGCCATATAAAATGCCAGTGAGGAATCTGGGTGCTATTCTTGACAACTCTCTCTGCAACCTGCCTTCTTCCCAGCACACATCCATTCATCATCAAGCCCTAAACAATTCTCTCTTAAATATCAAGAACATCTTTCTACTTTTCTTCATCTCTACACGACCACTCATGTTCCATCTAAAACATCTCTTAGTCTGTCAAAGCAGCCTTGTAGTTGGTCATCCTTAATTCATTCTTGGTTTTCTCTAATCTGTGCTGGGCAATTAAAGCAGAATGATTTAGGATTGTTTTGAAAGGCAAAATTAATCATGACATTCTTTTTAAAATCCTTCAAAGTTTCCAATTGCTGTTGCGGAAAAGACCAAAATCCTGAAGATCTAAAAAGCCCTGCAGGATCTCACCTTTTTGAATTTTGCAGTTTTCCCTTGTTCTACTCTAAGCTTTGTTCTCCACCCATCCTGGACATTCTCTAATACCATAAATATGTCATTACTCTTTCATCCTTAAGACCTACATACTCTCTTCTTTCTGTGTGGGACACTCTGGACTGTACTTTTTCATCATGTAATTTCTATTCTTAAGATCTTGGCTTAAAAGTCAATTGCTCATAAAAGTCTTCCCCTTCTCACAAGATTACCTTAGATCTGTTGTTATGGTGCTCTGTAATTTTTTTTCCTTAGAATTTCATAATTTGTCTTGATAGCACTTAACCATAATAACTCTTTCTTTCTACCTGTCATCAATTTATCTGTCTATCTGTCTGTCTATCGATCTATCTCTATTTATCTATCCCTCTGGGGTGATTATTGGTTAATATTTGTTTCCCACTTTAACCCAGAAATTCCATGGGTTCTCAGACTGTATTAGGCACAGAACGTGACATATAGTATGCACTCGATAAGTATTTGTTGAATGAGTAAATGAACAAATCAATATAATAGGATAAAAGTAGAAAGCTTGATCTGTGCAATTTTATTTTGATATGCTGATTGAGAAATGTGTTAATTCACAAATTTACAAAAATACATGCATAGAAAATCACTTCTCTTTCGCAATCCATTTGGTATTACCAGTCTGTAAAAAGTACAGAAATAATTGTTTCACATGTACAATGACTAATAATTTTCAAACCAAAGAAAATGCTCTCTTTTTCTGATAATGTACATTGATAGATAAGATAAATACAAATATTTAAAATAGAATAGTAAAATATCCATAGTTATGCTCTGCTATATTTATTAGAAGTCTGACAAGAAAAAACACAAATCATCCCATAAGATGCAAAAATATATGATTCATTCATTAAATATAACACAATAGAAAGAGATAATGAGTTTCTAATATTGAAATCCTTTCATAAGGACCTCTATGATCATGCATATCAATCACAGGGATAAAGAGGCTTGTATATTTCTTGCCCCCAAATCATCATCATACCTAATGGTGAATAATCAGAATAAAAAACTTGTGTAAAATATCAGGGTGCCCATTCTCCTCATTTTTTAAAAACATTATTTTTGAATTATTATTAAGGAATGAGATGGAAAGATTAGATGGTGGAGAGAAAGTAATTTTTTTTAAAGTTTTTTGCTTTATTCCTTTATATGCTGTTTATATTTTTGTCACAAGTTTATTATTTTTTAAAAAAATGAAAATGCTATCATGAACAAAAATATCTATAATATATATGGCATACACTAACATGGCTTAGCTTATATTTTAAAAAGAATTAGAATCTGATCCAGTTCTGAATAACTCTGCTAAAGTTCTGTTACTCTGGACTGCTGAGAGCAGATTATGGATTTGGGGCTCAGAGCCAGGTTGAAAGACAAACAGGCCAGGTTAGATATGATAGGATGAGAGGCATATACGAGTTTTGGTCAATACTGTCTCGGAATTTGGAACCAGATGAAATAAATTATTTACATTCAGGAGTCAATATGGTCTGCCAGCCTTGAACAAAGAAAGTGCATAATAAGCACTTCCTACATTCCAGGCACAATTCGTTTTGACTGATTTCAACTCTTAACTTTTCCTAAAAGGTAGGACTATTCATCCTTACTTTACATACGAGAGAAATAAGATACAGAGAAATTAAACACTATTATCTGGGATTAAACAGCTATGAACTGGCAAGGCTGGGACTTAAACCCATGTGAGTCTGACAGGAAAGGCAATACTCTGAACTACTCAAGCACATTGCTGTTATACGCAAACTCTAAACTTTAGGGGAATCTATCCCATTAATTTTGTTTTTCCCATGTGGAGATCGCCTCACTGTTTTGAATGCTACTTTCAAGCTCAAGGTTTTCCAAGTAATTTACAGGGAGTTTTTAAGAAGTCCTCAGAACTTACTGCCTATAGGTATTTTTCGAATTCTGGGTCCAGAACCCTGTAATAGTTTCATAGAATCAATTTGGTGGACTGTGACCAGCATATGTATTTTTCTTTTCTTTGTTTTCTCGTCCTTCACTCAGACCCAAAGTATCAAAATTTAATAGTAAACTGCTATTGATGGAAGATACTGCCATCATTGAAATGTATTTTTAATGTAATAATGTAGGGTGGCAATAAATAGAAAATAGAGTTCATTAAACATAGTGATGGCAAATATTATATTATTTCCAGATGCACACACACACACACACACACACTTGTGCTACGCGGATTGCAATGTAAAAAAATATTATTTATATTGAAAGACCTGAAAGCCACTAATCTAAGGAGCCTCTTGACTTTAGATTAAGCACTATTTTGTTCCCTAATTCTTATTTCACATAAATAAGGCATGTCCCTAATAAAATATTTAATAACTACAAACTTAAAGGTAAAATGACATACAACTTTGGATTTCCTGTTGTACCTAAGATGATACTTGGCAGATAACGGGTTCTCAGCAGATAATTGTAAGTTTAGTTAAAGAGTCTAGGGTAGCACGGTGGAGCAGGGAGCAGCTGAGTGAATCAAATCCCGAGCTGTCCTAGTTCTGGTCTCTAAGATTGCTGTGCCAAGGCAAGGAGACCTGACTGATACCAAATAATAATATGAAAGGGACCAGAAAGACACACTGATAATTTTAATATTGCTTATCTTTCCCTAAAGTATTAGATAATCAATGTGGAAAATATGCATTACAAAGAAAAGTGGGAAGGGGGAAATACCCACAATATTAAAACTAAAGGACAGCCACTGTTATCATTTATAACATTTACAGCCTGACTATTAACATTTGCTACATTTTCATCCTGTCTTTTCCTGTAATATTGCTCTGGTAGTACCCTACACTTTGCCGTATGATAAATTCTCTTCAAACTCATAGTTTTATTGGTTTTAAAACAGCCCACTATATCTCTGTATCACAGCTTATTTAAGCATCCTCTTACTGTCAAAAATGTTAGATTGTTTCTAATTTGGACTATTATAAATAATGGCTTAATGAACAGCTTTATGTTAAGCTTTTCCTGACTTTTTATTTCCTTAGGTTCTCGGAAATGAAATCAATGGATCAAATGCAATGAATTTCAAAGCCTCTTGATGTATATTGCCTGGTCTTGGATAATTCATTGTAATTTCAGCTAAATGGTAAGGCCCTATGTTGTAGGAAACCCTATTTTAAGGGCCGTTGTAGTTTTCCTATGACTTTATTATTGAATTGATTATTGATGGTTTTGCATTTTCTCTTAGTCAGCATTTTAACTGGAAAGGAGGTTTGGGCACCCATGTTTGGATTGTATGGGACTTCTTAGATTTAGGGTGCTGATTCAAATGGAAAGACTCCTTGTGCAAGCAATAATAATAGATTGTCTTTGGTTCTTGGTAAGGAATGTTGCTTTTCTATATTTGTTAACACTGCCCACCATGTGCGTGGATGGGCTGGAAGATTAATAAGGAAAGCTTATACCAAACCTATTTTTAAATGTTTTCTAGTTTATTATAATAAAATAGAATCCTATTTTCATGCTATTCCTATAACAATTTATTTTTTATTAGGCAGAATATATCTTTGTTGTCTAGAAATGAAATTTCTACAATGGTCCAGCTACAACAAAATTTCAGATATAGAAAAAGGCATTTTTGGTGATAAATTAGCCATTTTCTGTAGTCAAGCATTTTATCACAGTTATCACATCTGCCAACGTCTATTGATCTGCCATTCGGTAATTAGGAAACACATATTTCACTAAGTTATATTAAGTCCACTCAATTCTGTTTATTTTTCTTCAGGTTCCATTAAAAATAAAATTAAGCCTCTACAAAAAATAAGAAATATTAGCTGGCTGTGGTAGTATACATCTGTAGTCCCAGATACTCAAAAGACTAAAGAAGGAGCATCACTTGATCCCAGGAGTTCGAGGCTGTAGTGAGCTATGATCACAACACTTCACTCCCTGGGAGAAACAGAGAAACACGATGCCTTACAAAAACAAAAATAAATCTAATTTAAAGAATATCCAGAGGAGTTGAAAAAGTTAACCTATCCTATCTCTTTTCCTTTTCTGTATTTCAGAGCACTTTTAATGGCCCTTGCTCATTGGGATCTCAGGTTCAGCCAAAGGCAGGCTATGGATGAAATGGTTGTAAACCTCTGAATGTATATGTTAAAGCTCTGGCCTCTAATGTAGTTGTATTTATCTTCCAGGAAACAATGAAGTTAAAGGAGGTCATAAATGTGGGACCCTGATTTGATAGGATTAATACCCTTATGAGAAGACACCATGCTCAAGTGAGATTCTCTCTCTCTCTGTCTCTCTCTTTGTCTTTCCGTCTCTCTCACTCTCCTGCACATGCACCAAAGCAAGGCCATGTTAGACCCTCTGGAAAAGGTGGCTGTCTGTAAGTCAGGAAGAGAAACCTCACCATAAACTGAAGCAGCAGGAGACTTGATCTTGGACTTTCAGTCTCTAGAGACGGGAGAAAAAGACACTTTGTTTATAAACCACATGGTCTGTAGTGGCATCCCAAGCCCACCTCAGAGAGTCCCTGGAAAGCAGAAGGAGAGGAGGAGTCTGCTTGTTTCTGCTCCTTCCCTTCTGCTTTCTGTGTTGTCTTCACTCTAGCCTCCCCAAAGAAGTCATCCACTCCAAGGTCCTAGTTCTGACCAAGACATTTCACCAGGGCTCTGGCTCCCACTGGATAAGATAGCACTACTTTACTTTCTCTCTGTGGCAGACTCCCGGCCTCCCTGTCATTGCCTGTCTCCAATTGGGCTACTCTCCTCTGTTTCTCAACAATTGCATCCTTTGTTGCCTTAGTCAGTTTTGAGCTTCTGTAACAGAAATACCTGAAGGTGGCGCCTGTGGCTCAAAGGAGTAGGGCGGTAGCCCCATATACTGGAGGTGGTGGGTTTAAACCTGGTCCCGGCCACAAAAAAAAAAAAAAAAACAAGAAAGAAAGAAAGAAAGAACTGATACTAGGGTAATTTATAAGCAAAGAAATTAGTTTTCTCATAGTTCTAGAGACTAGAAAGTCTGAGATTCAGGTGCGGGGAGGTTCACTTGTCTGGTGAAGGCTGCTCTCTGCTTCCAAGATGGTGAGTTGTTCTCGCATCCTCTGGAAGGGAGAAACATTGTGTCCTCACATGGCAGAAGGCAAAAGGGCCAGCAGGCCAAATGCTGCATGAAGCCTCTTTCACAAGGGCCTTCATCCCATCCAGGAGGAGAGGAACCCTTATGACATAATCACCTCTTAAAGCCACACCTCTTAATATCACCATATTGGCATGAAGTTTCAACACCAGAATTCTAGAGGGGAGATATTCAGAACATAATATCTGTGAAATAATTTTCTATATTAAATCTTTCCAGTTAAAAGACCTGGAGTGTGGCTTCAGATTTCTTGAACAGAGTGTAACTGCTACAGAGGCATTTTACTGAACAAGGCTTTATCTTTCAAGAGTTATAATGAGTCATTTAGGTAATAATTGTTGGAGGATGAATGTAACTCCCTGGATTTGACTAATAATGTGAAATCTATTCTAACATTATTTTCTACTAAAGTCTTCCTATATTTTTTCATAGGTCATAATATATTGAAAGTACAAAACTGCCAGTTAAAAGTTTCTTCTAGCATAGTACAAATTTGTACCCCTACTTTTTATTCTCACTCATGCTCTCCCTTTTTTACTTCTCCCTTCTTACTCAAAAACTTATTTTTTTTTTGTTATAAGTATCTGTCAGGTTGACAGAAAAAAAATGATTGAAGTGCAATGATCCATGATCAAATTTAACACTCAGAGATTCAGAGAAATCATGAACTCACACACTGATTTTGCCACTGATTGCTTCAATAAAGTCTTTAATAGTTCTTTAGACAGTGTGTTAGATGATGAGCTCTGATTCTCAAAGATAATTCAGTCCTGTATCCCTAGATTTAATTTTTTTCTTTGGTCCACACTTTAAATTGTAGCCATAAAGTTCTCTAGATGGAATTTGATTGCACATGCCTATTATATCTTGATGAACACAGATCAGCTCAGTCTTCCAAAGCATTTTCTGATGGAGTAAAGTTGACCTTGTCATGCAGTATCATGGTTATCAGGCCCCTGAAATGTCTCTCTTATGTAATAGCAGCCAGTTGTAGGTGACTCAGAGCTACTTTAATGGGACTTTGCTTGGAAATTTGTCCAATTATGTTCTTTATTTTGATTTCTTTCCATAGGAGTTTGAGTTTTTCATAGTATATTTAAAGTGAGGGCAGTAAGAAAACATGATATATTTTAATTAAGATCTATTCAATATTTCACGGAGAAGATTTTCTATAGAATTTCAACCAGAAACACAATGTTCTGTGCATAATTCATTATCATATCTTTGTATCTATCAAATGCCTAGGGAAATATCATGTGTTTTCTTCACAATTGCTATGTATTTTCAGCCTTGTTCAACCAAAAAAGTACTGTATAATTAGGTAATTATTAATACACCAACATTGTAGTTGAAACTATATAAAATAACTTAATTTGTAACCTCAGGAAATATATTTTGATCTAAAATTATCAGCATTAATTAGTAAAGTCTGTGCTACATATATACATTTTCATCTAGACAAATAAGACTCTTTTCTCACCCCATACTGGAATTAGGAACAGCTTGGTCTTAGTAACCTCTTCCAATCCATGTATAATACTACTTATTGTGAGAAATACCTACTTGGCTAATTCTTTTAGAATTTGTAAGTGTAAAGAATTCCTCTCTTGTAAAACTTGGGAAGAAGTATCAAATTATAAATTTTCACTGTCATTAACTAATAATTGTACTATCAAATAATTATTACTGCTCTCCCCAAAGTTTGTGGTGCCAGGCTGCAGACTGACTTCTAAATTGTGTTCAATTGCTTTTGCCAGCTTTTAGCAAGAAAATCTGCCCGAGTTATACAGTGTGGAAAGAGAAAGTGAGAGGTAAATGCCAAATCCAGATAATGTATCCTGATGTGCTCCACCACAACTAACATTTCATTAAGTGTGCTGTATGTTTTGTCCTAAGCTAAAACTGAGATTGAGGGAAAATTTCGCTTTCAATACTATAAATTTACTATGAAAAAAATGGGCAATAATGTCCCCAGGCAGTGTCAGAATGACTGCCACTTTCTCTTCTCACTGCAATTAGAGTTCTAGCCCAAGGTGAGGACAAGACAGGTGAGACACAGGTGACTCTTTTTGATTGACAGGCCCATGAAGTAGCTGGATGGGGGATTCCTGGGGCTTAGTGGAGGATTCCTTTGCCTTCAGGACTGGTTTTGTAATAGGTTCTGGCTTTCCGACTAAACAAAAATATAGATTCTCCTTCATGTAAGTTGAAATCGGGCTTTGAATTGGCAAACACCTGAGAAACAATCTCCCAAACAGCCTGCTTGTCTTGTACGGCTTCTGTAACTGACATTGGTTCAGTCTTGGGTTGACATGTTTTCATGAAAATTTTATAATTTAGGGTTTGCCGTTTTAGCGCTTGATGCTCTTTTTGCCTGCTTAGAGAGTTTCCCTCCAAATGGTGCTGTGGCCCAAAGAACAAAACATATGGCATAAGAATATGCGCATTTTCCTGAAACTGATATGTGGTTTTCTCACCAAATCACAAATTGCAGAATTCAAAGTATGATCTTTCCATTATTTAAAAATTAAGGAAATAAGCACCATGTTACAGTGGGAATAGTTGTCCTTTAAACCGTAATAGAACCATATTCTAAACTTTAGCTTTCTTTTTAACTCATTCAAAATCTTACTTTAGGTAATTCCTAGATCAAGCTAGTAACCTCTGAGACAGTCTGCTACAGAATAAACTTGGCAGCCAAGATCTGTTCCTTGAGTTTCAGGCAGTTATATCTAATTACTTACTGGAAAGCTCTACTTGGATGCTCTGCGGACAACTGATTCTTAACCTGAAAAAAAACTGAAGCTATCATTTCCCCTATGAAAACCAGTTTCTACCTCAGCATTCCTTAGTTTGATGAATGTCTTCCCATGTTACCCATTTGTCTAAGAAAGAAAGAAAGAACTCTGGGAACTTCCCTAGACGCGATTGTTCCATATGTTCAATTTCATAAACACTCCATCACTCCATCTCCATTGCCTCTGATTTAGTTCAGATCTTCAACTTGTCGTGATTGAAAAATATGTTAAGAAGATGAATACATATGTGTGTATGCATGCACTCATTAGTGTACACACACCAACATCATTTATAATGTCATCATACACCAGCATCATTTATATAGTAGAGGATTAGTTACATAAATCATGGATGTATAATATCCTGTATAATAAAATAACATGAAGATATTAAAATAGTGTGTGTATATATTTACATGTCAATTCTGCAAAAAGAAGTGTACAGTATGATTCCATTTGTAATTGAAAAGGCATACATGTATATTTAAGTGAACTGGATTTTCTTGGGAGGGGAAATAAGTGGTCAAAAGTGATGAAGTGGCCATATTGGGGAGAAGAATGAAGGGTTGTGTGAGGAAAAAGGATTTTCAATTTCTTTTCTTTGCTTTAAGTGATGCTTGAATTTTTTTACTCATGTGCAGTTCTTTAAAAGAGAATGTTTAAATACAGTGAACTTCATATTATAATAACTTCTAAGGCTTAACAAACAAGGACAAAGTCTAAACTCAAGATATCTATTATCTACCTGTCTGTCTGTCTATCTATCTATCTATCTGTAAAACTCTTTAAATGGAATAAATAAGGTAGAGGTAATTGGGAAGTATCCACTCAGAGATACTGAAATTGCATCAAAACGATGGTCTTTTCTTTAAAGTCTTCTACAGTGGGCTTTTAAAAACTTTTATGAAGCCTAAATTTGAATCATTCTCTTGAGGGAAAACAAAAAACATGAGTGGAAACGCTGAAGTCTGGATGTGCTGATACTGCATGTGTGTGCATTGATAAACCCTGGATAAGGGAAGCTCAAGGCAGTGAGGGATGTTGGAGTGTCTTTCTGAGAATACTTAGTTGGCCCTCTGTGACATCCATCTGCATGTATGGAAGCTGTCAGGACACCTGGCCATGAGCTCTAACCTATTACTATGTACGTTTCTATGGGCTTTATATACGTTGTGTTTAATGACAATATTTAAACATGCATTATTAATAGTCCTATTTTACAGATGGAGAAACTAAAGTTTAGAGAGCTTAGGTAACTTGCCACGGTCAGATAGTAACTATGAGAGCTGGGATTCGCACCTAGTCTGTCTCATCACATAGCCCAGGTTCTTATCTAGTGGTGTCAGGGAAAGAAATGTCTGGATTACACATGTGGATACATACAGGGCCCTGGCACATAACGTAAGTGAGCATAAGGGAGCAGGTATAAGGTACTGAAAAGGAAGTGGAGGGAACTATGTGAACAGAAGCCTTACAGCATACCTGCTATTGTCAGGATTTTCCAGAGGCCAGGACCCAGGTTCGCCACTTATAAATGCTCAGACCTTCTTCTACTATTTTGGGTCAGTGCTGATTTTCTGCAGTCTTTTGACACAGGGAATTCTGGCAGCTGGCTGTTTCCTTGGCATATACTCATCGGTCACAGCCTAGAAATTTCATGCCTCCTGAGCTCCATAAATTTGGATGTAACTGAGTTGTCAAAATGAACGGGCAACTTACTTGCATTTTGTGTGGAGACAATTTGCACAGCTATCATAAAGCAGGTCAATAATTTTTTAATCTGTCTCAAAATGTTTAACTTACTGCCATATGTGCTAGAAAAATGCCTGCCTGCTTGCTGGACTAGTACTCAGAGAATAGATTTAGCCAATAAAAGTCTATGTCTGGAGACAAATCATCTGATTGCCTTCTTTTTTTCCCTAAACATCTGAAATAGAGAGTGTGATGAGCAATATATAAGGTAGCAGTTCAGACTGAAAAAAAAAATACTAGCTTCTCTCCCTTGACTCTTAAAAAATAAAGTAAGTTATTAAGTGCTTATTGAACTAAACACTTCACCCATATTATCCCATTTAACCTTCATAAGAATCCTATGAATAGATACAATTCCACATTGTTAAAATGAGAAAACCAAAGACCCTGAGAGGTAATTACATTTTTTTTAAATCACTCAGTAAGTGGAAGCATTGGGATTTCAATCTAGTAGTTTATGATTCCAATATTATGGCCTCTGTTTCAATTCCCCTCTTTTATTCTGCTGTCACCTAACCCATTTAGTTTTTATTTTTATTGCACAACTTTCCATTAGGCATTTTTGGCTGCTATGAGGCTGGTATCATGGCCATCCCCTGCATGGACCCTCCATTTTCAGTGACTCTGATCGTGTTCAGAACAAACCTCTTGAACATTTCATGTTCCATATCCTCCCAATCCTATTGATGAGGCCAGAAACCCTGGAGTCATTTGTTCCTTGATATATTCATCTCTTTCCTTGTCCCATATCCAATCCATCCTAAAGCCCTATTGATTTTACCTCTTCAAGGTTTTTCAATGATAAATAGTTTATCTCATTTCAAAGGCTACCTTTCTAGACAGAACTACCATAAGCACGTCCTTGCACTTGTGCTGTAGTTCTTGTCCCCTGTAGCTTCTCTTGGTTCCTCATATCTATTGTCCACAAGGGGAGAGCCAAGGAGGTCCTTTCTATGAAAATATTGATCAAGCCAATCACCCTTACTCCATCTCAGATCCTTGTTCTATTTCAATATTTCATCAGTGGTTTTCTGTCACTTTCAAAACAAAGACCCAAATCTTTAATTAGACCTAAAATACTTCCCTCAAGACTCCTGTGTATGTCTCATGACTTCTCATGCCTTGAGACCTCTCTGTCTTTTCATTCTAGCTTCAAAGAGAGATAGAGCAAGCCTAGTTACCCTTGTCCTTGGACCTTTGTTCACATAGTTCCTCTGTGTAATATACTGTCTCCTGCCACTTCTACATGGTCACTACCCACTCTTTATTTTGTCCTGAGTTTAACATTCATATTTTGGGAAAGCCTTTCCCAGTATTCCTGGCTAGATTTTCCTCATTATTGATGACACATCACTTCACTTCTGTGGCATAGAATTTCATTTTACATCTACTTGAGAGATATAATCGGACAGACTCTAAGCTTCATTTTATGGACCTATTTTTGTACACTATTGTATTCCCAGTGCCTTTTTCAATTCTTATAAAAAGTAGTTGCTCAGAAGGGGGTTTGCTTAAGTTGTTTGTAATTATAGACAATCCTTAGATTACCATTATCACTCTGATCTCCTTGTTTATATGTGAAAGAATTTCTCTGTATCTAAAAGTGGATTTATACCTAAAGGTTGCTATTATTAAGGTATTAGTTATATGTACAAGGGTGTTCAGGGCATTTTTTTTAATCAGCAAAAAATTAGAAACAATCTGAGTATCCCTATGGTTAACAGGATAAGGTACACCCTGTGATAACAGTAAAAATAGAAAAGAATAATGAAAATAAACAATAATACAACACTGGTGCTGACTAAATGGAAAGCATTAATCATGATGGACGTGAACCGTAAACAATTGACATGAGAATACTGCTGCATACTGGCTTGAATTCAGACATAGATACATCACTTTAGGGAGCTACCCTTAGATTTGGGAGATTTTAACACATTACACATAAAGGGTGTCCATAACACACTGCTTAATAAAAACAGATTAAGTACCAGTATTTTTTTTTTTTTTTTTGCAGTTTTTGGCCGGGGCTGGGTTTAAACCCACCGCCTCCGGTGTTTGGGGCCGGCGCCCTATTCCTTTGAGCCACAGGCGCCGCCCGAAGTACCAATATCCTATCTATACATTAAATGTGATTCTATTTTGTGAAAGAAAGAAGCAAAAAATGACAGGGGTGTGGTTAATATACGTTTTCAAATATTTTGAAACATTTAATAGTATTTAATTTATAATTCATACTCATTTTTTTAATTTACCAAGTGTATATCCTTCATTGTATTTTCTTATATGTGTTGATCCTTCTTCTAACCATGTGGAATCTTTTCCTTCCTGCCTCACAGAAGGGATGACACAGCAGAGAGAAAAGAGAAAGAAAGTAGTCTCAGAGAAAGGAGTTTCAGATTTCACAGGTTTACCGTGGGAAGAAATGGAAAGAACTCAGGAAATGGAGAAGAGATTTGGAAGAAGGCGTGAAGTTAGAAGATGTCACTCCAACCACTTCCCCCCTCAGGGAATCAGGAAGAGTGAGAAGGTGTGCAGTAAGATTCTGAGAGAGAGAGAGATACAGAATCCTACTCCTCACCATCCCGGAGCAAAGCCAGATTAAGCCCACAATGGGTCAATCAGAGACTACAGATGGTTTTGAATATCTAAAAGGGGTACAGACTAGGGACCCTCTCCAGAGGAGAAGTGACTATATGGTATGTCTAGGCACACCATAGGTGAGTCAGAGTCCCTTTCACAGAATCAGGACATCTGGGATAGTGCGGGAGTGACAGGACTCCTGTCATCTGAGGGTAGGTCTTGATATTACTGTCAATGCAAGATTCAACTTCATAGTGGAGTCATCTTGGTAGAGTAGGAGACTAGGAGAGAGGAGACTGGATTCGGGGGCTGGGAGACTGGGTGCAGGTGTTGAAGTTAACAACCTTCAGGCAGACACTAACTAGAGGAACACGTACCAATAGGTGCGAACCGGCTTCAATCAGCTTGTCAGCTATCTCTGTCACCTTACAAGAATTTTGGCTGACTACTATATCATTGACATTGCAGTTTAAAAATTTTTCCACCCCTGAAATTACCATGACAGTTTCAAGACAACCATATGAAATATGAAAATGGGAGGGAACCCAACTCTAGGAATTCCTACTTAAATTCTCAGTAAAACCAGTCTTAGGTCTTGAATGTTCTTCCCCTCTGTTAGTAAAACTATTGAAGATTTAAAACCACTTCCTCTGCCTACTCTCCCCACCAAAAATGTACTTTCACTTTCAATCAAAGGTGTCTCTTGTTTGGCTTACATGGTATGTCCTGAAATTCTTTCCCCAATGATCAGTAAGAACTTGAAAAGACTCCACTTGGAGGCCAGTAAAAATCAGACCTGTGGAGACTCAATAGAGAAAAACCTATATGAATTCCCAACCCAGAACACATTAGACAAGAATCATCTCAGTAGATGCCATCGTGGAAAGATAAGGACAAAAACAAGATGCCACCATAAGTTATATCCTCGTGAGCTCTCAACTATGGATGCAACTTTAAGGGAGAAATTAGGGGTGACTAAGAGGAAGAACTGATCTGATACTATGAGAGCTCCACTGTAAGTTAAGTTGTAGAAAAATAAAAGTACTATTTTTGTATGCTTAAGTTTGTAGAATAAAATTTCTGTTGCTACCACTTAAATCTTTTGTCTCCTTCCACCTTCTCTAAATTTCAAACTCTTGCTGTTGCACAAGCCCGGACAGAGTTTTCCTGGAGTAGGTCAAAACACTACTTCAAAACACTAATTGCTCCTCTCCCCCATACCCATAAAATAGTAAATAAAATAAATCTTAAATTATTTGTTGAAGGTTACATATCTTTAAGCTAATCATCTCTCTTGTTATTGACTGTAGTAATCATTCATGTTCTCTGCATTTAAATTTAAAATGATGTGAATAAATAAATACAGGCTTTTTTTTTTTTTTGTAAAAAAGCACGTTGTTAAATGCTTTAGGTGGACTTGCTTCTTTAGCCCATTTTTCAGCCATTGAAGCAACTATTAACTCTGCTCATGCCTGTTGCGGCTGGATGCAGTCTTTCACAATTGTCTTCCTCAGACAGCAGGGCAAAATCAATGGGAGTTTCAGCTCTCTTTAAGATTGATGCAGCATTGCAATGCTTAGGAAAACCATGTGATCTTTTAATCAATCACTGAAATAAATCCATGCAACTGGTGTCAGTAACCAAAGTCATTTCTATGTTCACCTTTCCCATTCTCTAGAATCAGATGAAATGAAATCTCAATTAGACTTGCTGAGCCACATTATGCAGCCTCTACTCCCAAAGGGATTTAAAATTTGTCACTGCTCAAAAGGCTTGTCTTGCAGTGAAAAAATGGAGGTTGGCATATTTGTCTATAAATATGAAAGTGATAGAGCATCTCCCATGGTCATGGCTCATAAATAGGCTAAGCTAGAATATTGTCACATGAAAACATAATTTCTAATCACTGGAATGCAAAGAGTAGCTGTTTCATTCCCTAGGATCCTGGAAAAATAAACCATATTAAACTGTATTCAAGGTTTCTTACATTCAGAACCAAAATAGAATCTTAAATCATTTTCTTGGCCTCTGTAACTGAACATGTAGCCTCTCTTTGCAAACTTTGTTAGTTGCTTAGGATCTCATTAGATTTATAAGTACAGGAAGCAGCAGAAATGCATAGTTGATTGAACGGATGTAGATCCTAGCCTTGGACTTACCCCCAAACAAGAATCACTTAATTAGCCTGGAGAACACCTTTACCCCTCCTCCAACATTGTTTACTCATTTGCTTTCCACCCATTCATATTAGTCAGCATGTCACATCATATTAAACCTACACTGAAAAGCATCCAGGAATCTTCCAGAAGGCCAGAGGAATGAGACAGAAATGAAGGTTATATGACCAATGTTGTGAAGCTAAGACAATTGTAATTTTGGCTACAGATGAGAGGAGTTGATAAGCATTCAAATCTCTGGGTCTGAAGGGGTGTAGTTAGCCTGAGCTTGATTATTGTAAGTTCCCCAGAGCATGTGCTATAATAGTTGAGACAAAACAGCAGTAGTTTCGAGGCAGAATTATATTTTATGGCTCTCTGGACAAAAGATTGTCTAAGGATCGCCTTAGGCACATCAGATATTGTAAGATAAATAAGATCCTACCAGATGGTCTCCTGGAAGTCACTATTATACTCTTTACTTTTGCCAAAATGACTCAGAAACTGGGCAGTGATGAGCTTTTAGGTTAAAGCCTCAGGGCTGCAGATTCGGCAGGACTCTGAAAGTCATGAGCACCAGTTATTTACATGAGCTGCATGTTTGGGATCTTTTCCCACCCAACCACTGAGCTTCCAGGTGCCCACTTGTGGGCATGGATAACCCACAAGATTCCTTCTAGGAAGCATTTTTCTCCCTGATCAGACTGTAAGACCACATCATCTGTTATTTTTAAGTCCTATGTTTGAAGATGATTTATTATAATTGCACAGCATATGCTACTTTATGTTTTATAAATGGAAACTGGGTGAGATGTATCCTTTGAAAGGCATTCTTTGGGGCTATGTTTAATCAAACTCCAGCACTCAGAATGATTGTGTTCTTGGCAGAATTTCAAAATAAAGGCCACTCTGAGGACAGGACATAAATTTATATTACAGCAAGGAGTATTTAAGCAAGAGACCAAGATGACAATGCCAGTTACAATGACTTTGGAGTACAGGACTGTGAGGTCACACAGCCTTCCTCGCAAAATTAGGCCAGGACATTTTTGATCATAAGGTATGTTTAAGGGAAGAATCGCCTAGAAACAGACAACTAAGGCCTTATGATTCCATGATATTATTTTCTAATTATAAAATACATCATTACGAAGCCACTTAACCAATGCAAAGGTATACATTGTCTTTATGAAAATAAATGATAATAAAAAGCAGTGATTTTCATGTGCTCAATGCAAAATTGGAACTAATCTATCAATACTTATAAAAGCGAATCTCAGTGAAAATCAAGCTAGGAGAAGCGAGGAACCTATTGACACCTATTGGGTATAGTGCACACTATTGGGGCGAAGGGCACACATCAATTTGACTCAACTTGTACGAAAACAAAGTATGTAAAAAAATGTGTACCCCCTGAATGTTCTGAAATTTATAAAAAGTAGGTGATGTGTAGAGAGTATTAGAAACTTTGCCAAAACCAGCTTATTTACATACTGGAAGATGTGTACAGAAGGCCAGGAATTGGTTACAAGCAACACAGTGGCATGATTCTAACAGAAATGTTTTTGATTCAAAACAGATGAGCAGTTCCCTGCTCAGTGGTGAAACTTATCTTTTTCTGATTTGTTGACCAGAATCAATCAGCCTTCAGAAAGGTAATCTTCATTTCTCCACACGTCTTTGTCTACTTTAGAATGCCTCTTCCATCTGGAAAGAGGCTTAGCCTAACACATTATTCTTGTAGAAAGAAAAAAATTTTTTTTGTAATTTTTTCGTTGGAGTCATGACTCAGTAAAGAACTACTGTATTTACTATTGTAGGAAGATATTTTGGAGTTGCAATAGCACACTGGCAAAAACCTCATATCTTTCAGAGCAGGGCCTGTGTTCTTGGTAGCTTCGTACAGATTCTGAAACACAATGCTATAATTACACACTTGGATTCTGTGTTTGTTCCCCATGCCTTGAGACATAAAATTATTAAGTTTTCTTCCCTAGTAACGATGAATTCTTTCTTATATTTGATTATTTGGTGTGGCAAAGTGCATCTTGTGCTGGATTAGAAAGAATGATTTATCTATTAACATCTTTTACTCATTTAGTAAGGAAACATTCTTGTTTTGGACAAATAGGGACCCCTGAGCCAGTTTAATTTTCCTATAGAGGCAGGGAGCTTAAGGCAAGGAGTAGTCTTTAAAGTGGCAGAAAACTGAGAACTATGTCTACACCTGTCTCTATAGAAAACCCTCAAAGTTATCATGAGTTAGGAGTGGTCCATTTGGAAGTAAGATCAGAAATGTATGATATTTATGGTGATCATGTAAAAAGAAAGGTGATTTTAGCACAATGAGGGAATTGTAAGAAAAAGCATATGAGTGAGATAGGAGAATTTGGCCTTCTTATTTGTACTGCAAGTCTTGTTACTTCAATAATTGCCCAAATCCTGTAACCCAGGACAAGATTTCTTCCAAGTCCCTGAGCAGACTGCTGCTGTTCAGGACAGACAGCAGAGTCACCTGCTGGATGCCCATTCTTTCTTGTCCAAAAGGTAAGGATCTAAAATAACAAAA
Organism: Perodicticus potto; assembly: GCA_963574655.1. Lineage (NCBI taxonomy): Eukaryota > Metazoa > Chordata > Mammalia > Primates > Lorisidae > Perodicticus > Perodicticus potto. The sequence goes on along the minus strand of CAUYRH010015263.1, from coordinate 5,171 downwards.
ATCATAAGATTGGAAGAAACCAAAACTCTGGTCTTACCATCTATCTAATTCTTGGATCTCCTTTGTAATATTTCTGCTCCATGGTCAACCAATAACAAGAGAATTTATTTTCTTCCAAAGCAAGTTCACTTAACATTTGCATAGCTCCAACTATTCAAAAGATATTGCTTGTTAAGACTCAAATATTCTTGCATATAGCTTCTCCTGCTCACCATTGCCAGTTTAACTACTTATGTGTGTAGTAAAACCATGTAATCCTCCTCAACTGTGGGAGTTCCTCTGATAGGGGAGGACAACTATCTTGTTAGCCCTGAGGCTTTACTTCTTTTCTCAGTGGTAAACACTGCCAACTCTTTTGACCATTTTTCATCTAAAATATTGTTAGAACCCTTGCCAGTGTAGTTTCTTTCTTTTGAAAATGATCTGAGTTTATTTACAACTTTTTTTACAAATGTGATCTTAGCACCAGAACCCATTCTAGGTTTGGAATCATTAAGAAAAGGAGGAGAGCAGGACACTTGCTTTCCCCTTGGGAGAGCCTACACTTCCATCAGCACAGATTATGTTCACCAATTTTGTCTATCTCAACATTCCCTTCACTTTTCTAGAGCTTCTTGATCAAAAGCTTTTATATTTATGTTCTATTGATAAGTGATAGATTTCCTATTCTGTACCTACACAGTTGTTTTAGGCTAAAGAATAGGACCTTGTACTTTACTGGATTAAATTTTATCTTGTTAAAATTAGGCCATTACTCAAGTTTCTCTGATTTTCTTTTGTATCCAGAGTCAATCAAATAACACAATCTCCCTCCATGCCTTCATTTCCTTAGCAATCGGAACAAAAGCTACCTCAGAAGGTGGTTGTGAAGACCATGTGACCCAACACATGGAAGGTGCTTAGAATGGGACAAATATATGAAAAGTTCTCTAGAAATTAATTATTATGACATTGCAGCTAAGTCCAGTCTACGAAAAATATCTCTTAAAATACATTTGTTGATATGAAGTAAGACCCAACGCGTTAGAGTAAAATACATTAGTCGAAGTTACATTGTAGGAAGTTCAAACATGTCGTAAGTGAATATTAAAGGCCTTTACAAGCACAGAGTCCAAAGAGAAAATACATTTTTAAAAAATCTCCATACATTTCCAAGTAAGGGGGGCTATTTGATTGGACCAGTCGAGGCTCATTTCGAATTGTCTCCTAAAATCCACATCACGTTCCCACCTCCTAGAGCCATCTGCTACTAGCAAACTCTAGATCTACCAAAATGATAAATTGCTTTGCATCTCCTCTATGTAAAATCATCATCCAACGCTGTAGGGATGGATCCAAGATGTTAACGACAAAACACCATGTGTGCGAGAAAGTTGAAATTAGCAGGATGGCAGAGAGGAAAATGATTTTGGTTTAATGCCCTCAGACCCGGGTTCACAACTTAGCACAAGAACATTTTGCCTGTATCCCTTGGGTAAATTACTAGCCCCTCAGTCTCTCATTTTTGCTTTTATGATAATGGTATAATAGTAACTTCTAGAGTTGAAGGACTTTGAAGTAACAGGTAAAATACCAATTATGATTAATGGTAGCAGTTATTATCACTCACTTATATAAATGATGATGGTGACAAGAATCAATAAGAATTTATTTGATGTCTACCAACTGTCCATGAGCGGAATTTGAAAATCAGCCATGTCAACAATCCAGTCCAATTAGAAGACAGTAGTAAGAGAATATAGAAAATAAGGACATATATTATTGTGGTTAAGTGCTTTGGAATCAGTGCAGAAGTAAAATATTCTTAAAATAAAATCTATTATGTATAGAGTATAAATGTCTTAACACAATAATTAAGAAAGTGAGGTGAAGGCTATGTTAACCAGTTTGATGTAAGCATTTCAAATTGTACATAAAACCTGGGCATTGTACCCCCTATATGCATTAATGTATACAGCTATGCTTTAATTAAAAAAAAAAAAAAGTAAATATAGGCTAGAATAAAATTAGCTAAGATTCTAGAATGATCTAATATTCTGGCATATAATTTCACTGAAATACAGAAATATTAAAAGTTTGTAATTTCACTCAATCTTTTTTTTTTTTAGAGACAGAGGCTTACTTTGTTTCCTTTGGTAGAGCGCTGTGGCGTCACAGCTCACAGCAACCTCCAGCTCTTGGACTTAAGCGATTCTCTTCCCTCAGCCTCCTGAGTAGTTGGGACCACAGGCATCCACCACAACACCTGGCTATTATTTTGTTGCAGTTTGACTGGGCCGGCTTTGAACTCACCACCCTCGGTATATGGGGCCAGTGCCCTATTCACTGAGCTACAGGCGTCACCCTCACTCAACCTTTTTTACTTTAGTTATTTATTTATTTATTTTTTGAGACATAGCCTCAAGCTGTCACCCTGGATAGAGTGTGGTGGCATCACAGCTCACAGCAACCTCTAATTCCTGGGCTCAAGCGAGTCTCCTGCCTCCGCCTCCCAAGTAGCTAGGACTACAGGCGCTGGCCACAACGCCAGGCCATTTTTTGGTTTCAGCCGTCATTGTTGTTTGGTGGGCCCAGGCTGGATTTGAACCCGCCGGCTCAGGTGTACATGGCTGGCACCTTAGCCCGTTGAGCCACAGGTGCCGAACCACTCAACCTTTTTTAAATGACTGCTACATGCCTCTTAAGTCAGACTCCAAAAAGACAATGCCCTTGGTGGTCATAAAATGTGTCTCATTACACTTTCAAGTGTCTGAGCACTCTTTCTGAATTTCTGGAATCATAAATTAAAATTTATTTTTATTTCAAAAATCACTGAATCATGGAATACTGTTAACATTTTCTTTCTTTCTCTATCCAGCACATTAAGCATGAGATGGAACCCAACATCAAATAGCCAAGGTTCATCCTTCGACTAGCTTTTCAATCTCTCAATTATCAGCAGAATTTTTGTTTGCTTTGCAGCATGAAAGTATTATGTTGGAAAATTAAAATTCTGCATGTTTATTAAATGCAAAGAACTCAGTAAAATTTAATCTCAAAGCTATAATATTTGAGACATGCAATCTCATATAAAAGATAGATAGGGATTTACTTTGATTTGGAAGTAGATGTTTACAGAAAATCTAAAGGAATCCTTTCGTAAATTCACTTTAAAATGAAGAATAATTTTCAATTGTAAATTTTCAGATTTCCAGTATTGTGATTTGGTTCCTTATATTGTTATTACTTAAGTGATACATCTGATATTTATCAGAGTTAATTGATTTGGCATCTCTAAAAGTTTGTAGTTATAAACTTTCTAAATATTAGCAATTTTAATTAATGAATACTTTTAAGATCAATTTTTTATTATTCATTGAGGAAATATCAAAAATTTTAGATACTTAATTTTTTTTTTTTTTTAGACAGAGTCTCATCCTGTTACCCAAGGCTAGAGTGCTGTGGAGTCATAGCTCACAGCAACCTCAAACTCCTGGGCTCAAGTGATCCTTCATGCCTCAGCCTCCATAGTAGTTGGGACTACAGGTATGTGCCACAACGCTTGGCTATTTTTTCTGTTTTTAGCAAAGACAGGATCTCACTCTTGCTCAGGTTGGACTCAAACTCCTATGCTCAAGCTATCTACCCGTGTTGGCCTCCCAGAATGCTTGGATTGCATTAGCCACTGCTCCTGGTCCAGACACTTAATTTTTTAAAAGCAAACCCAAATGGGCCAGGCTAGCACATGATTTACTATGTCATTGTAAGAACAAGACTTTATAAACCACTGTATAATGAAGATTGCCACAGTGGTCAATGTTAGTATTGGACACCAAATACTGGCTGAATAAATTAGAAATCAACATAAAGGGCTATAGAAAAATGATCACTGTACAAAAACTGGGTAATCAATCTGTTGAGTATAAGGCAATCAAACAAGGATTAACCACACTGTAACTCAATCAGACCTATGTCTAGAGGAGAATGGCTTATGTTATTAACTCTTGAAAGTTTCTGCTTTTTGTAAAGGTACCATTTTCTGAAGAACAAATTGTCAGAATACAGGAAGGCCATGATGCCAAGAAAAAGAGGATACACTAAAAAAGACAGTGCTCTTTTTTGCACAAGTGTGCCTTAGGGGCCATTGTGTAAGCTGTAAAATGCAGAGACTCCTTACTGAGAAGGAGAGCTTCCAGCCCTCAGATTCAGGTCTCACGGCTGGAAGCCTGAAGAGGAGGTGAGTTTACCTGTAGTGATGAGCCCTATGAGAAACAAATTCCTAAACACCATCTTTATGGTTGATAAATTTCTTCTTCCAACCTCATAATCAGCTACCTGTCTCCCCATTTGTGAATAAGAATCAAGAAAGTACCTAGCCAAGTCTCAGAGGGGAGAACATACTTGCAGAGAAGCTAGTCACACTTAGCAAGGTAATTTCCCTAGTCAGAAAACAGGCAAAGCAGCTGGAAAACTAAAGAAATGAAGAACGAAGATTCAATTTCCATGTGGATAAGAAGTTAAGCCAACAATTTGAGTCAGGGTGAGTTTAGATGAGGGGTAATTTAGAAACAGAATTAGGGTCAATTCCAAGAAAGATAATTACAATAAATATTCTGTGTGGTTATAAGGGAGCATTTCCAAGTAAGATGGGTCACGAGAGGGGATCTATCAAAATAAATTTGTCAAATTAATTTTGATAATACTGAGTATTTTATCCATCTGATGGGGAGTCACAAAGCTTGGAAGAGAAGTTCTTCAGGAAATGAATATTAATTTTGTATAATGATTTATCATATTAGATTATTTTTAACATAAAACTTACCATTTCATATTACAGACATTTTTATACTTAGCCAGGTCAAACGAGGGCAGATGACTTTATTCTCGTAAGCAGAAAGACATAAAATGACTGGTCCAAATTCATATCACTAGTTGTATTGTGGTAGCAAGGCCTGCCTCACAAATTCAGACTACTACCCAGGGCACCTGGAGCTACATTAGCTCAACTTTGAAAGAAGTTATAAAAGGTGATTTTTGGTGTTGTTTGTTTGTTTTTATTAAATCATAGCTGTGTACATTAATGCAATCATGGGGTACAATGTGCTGGTTTTATATACAATTTGAAATGTTTTCATCAAACTGGTTAACATAGCCTTCACAGCATTTTCTTAGCTATTGTGTTAAGACCTTTA
>CAUYRH010015261.1:0-13533 GCA_963574655.1 Perodicticus potto | reverse complement strand
TTTCTTCTAGTATTTTTATAGTTTCATGCCTTAAGTTTAAGAGAGAGCATATATTTACTAACTTTTCTTCAGCTGTCACTAGGTCATTGTGCTGTTTTCCACATATCTTTGTCACATGCCATGAAAACTTGCACTTCTCCTCTATTTTTTCCTTCAGTATTATACATTTATATTTATTATATAAAAGATTACCTGAATTAGCTATGATTACATAGAAAAAACTATATATTTTTTCATTAATAGGATGCTCATAGATTTTAATATTTTTAACGATGTGAGAAACAGTAGACAACTTTTGTTTTCTTTTAAATAGTGAAAATATATTTTTTCCTAATTATAAAATAAAATGTTTTAATTTTTTAAATGGAAAACAATATAAAAAGCATTTGGTTCTGTTATCCCACCATAAATAAATCATTTACTGCTGTTTATGTTTTGTTTTTCTAGGTTTCCAAGTTTTTTTCTAAGTATATATAGTCAACCTTGTGTATCTGTGGAAGATTGATTTCAGGACCTCTCTTGTATACCAAAACCTGAAGATGCTCAAGTCTCTGAAATAAAATGATGTAGTATTTGCATATAACCCATGCACATCCTCTTGTATTCTTTAAATCATCTCTGTATATACCTCTTATATACCTCTTACCTAATACAATGTAAGTGCTATGTAAACAGTTGTCGTGCAGTATTTTTTAGAAAGTAATGACAAGAAAGTCTGTAGATGTTCATTACAGATACATCTGTTTTAAAAATTTTTTTATCTATAGCTGGTTGAATACACAAATGCAGAACCCATGGATATGGAGAGCTAACCGTGTTCACAAAATATACACGCATTTACATTCATTTTTTGTTTTTTTATTCACGAGCATTTTTTAAAAAATTATATCAAGGCTGGGCATGGTGGCTCACACCCTTTATCCTAGCACTCTGAGAGGCCAAGGCAGGAGGATTGCTTGAGCTCAAGAGTAGGAGATTGGGACCAGGCGCAGTGGCTCATGCCTGTAATCCTAACACTCTGAAAGTCTGAGGTGGGTGGATTGCCTGAGCTCACAGGTTCGAGACCAGCTTGAGCAAGAGATAATATATTATTTTTGTCTCTGAACATAGTGGACGTTCTGGCAAGTCCCAGCTATTTGGGAGGCTGAGGCAAGAGAATCTCTTGAGCCCAGGAGTCTGAGGTTGCTGTGAGCTATGACACCACAGCACTCTATTGGGAGGACAAAGTGAGACTCTGTCTCAAAAAAAAAAAAAGTTGGAGATTAGTCTAAACAAGAGCAAGACCCTGTCTCTACTAAAAATAGAAAAATTAGCCAAGTGTTGTAGTACATGCCTGTCGGCCCAGTTACTCAGCAGGCTGAGGGAGGAGGATGACTTGAGCCCAGGAGTTTGAGGTTGCTATAAGCTACAGTGACTCCACTGTACTCTACCAAGGGGGACAGAGCAAGACTCTGTCTCATAAAAAAAATAAGTTAATAAGTAAATAAATCGTAGCATATATTGTTTTATAGTCTGCTTTTTCACTTAACATCATGACTCTCTGCATTAATAAATATAAACCCATATCTTTCCTAATAATTGCATTACTTTTATCACCAATCTTCTATTCATATCATTTAGGTTATTTTTCATGTTTAACTACCATAAACAATGCTTCCATGAATATCCTATGCTTTTGTCTATTTTTTTCTTAGGATACATATATTATTTAGAGATGGGTCTCACTATATACAGGCTGGCCTTAAACTCCTGGCCAGGAAGATCCTCCTGCCTCAGCCTATGCAGTTGCTGAAACTAGAGAGGTATGCCACAGCACCTGGTTCAGGATATACTCTTAAATAGAAAATACCTAGGTCAAGGGATATAGCTACTTTATAAGTAGTATAGTTTTAAACATAACTCTAAATAAGCTCAAATACGTGCATCGTAGGTATAAAATATTCACATTCTAAAATAATTGGATGTAATCTTAAATAAATGAATTTCTATCTATGGAAAATTTCTGTTACCCCAGCAAAAAATATTCTTTTTATATTATGGCCATCAAGTATGTGTGTCTTCCTGAGAAAAGCAATTTATTAGACTTATTAGAATTAATTTCTTTACCAAGTTTTCCAACAGATTAAGTGAGATTACAAGATTATCAAGTTTTCCAACATTAAGTGAGATTACAAGAATGACCATAATACTACTTTTTTTTCAAAATCAGATTATTTAGAATATAATTTATATACAGTAAAATTACCATTTTTAGCATATATATTTCCTTATATCTATCTATATCTGTATCTGTCTATACATGTATGTATGTGTGTGCATGAGTATGTGTATACAGAGGGTGCTAACAGACTGTGTGCACATTTTAAGAAGGGAAAACATTGTATTAAAATTGTAATATTCAAGTCAAGTTTGACTTCTGCAGTTCCCAGATACAATATATAAGATAACAAATATTATCAGTATATGTTGAGTAGTATAATTTTAATACTTTTTTTGGCATTCTCTGTATATACGCACGCAGAGAGAGACAGAGGGAGATTTATTTTAAGGATTTTTTTACACAATTGTGGGGCTAATAAATCCAAAATTTATAGGACAGGCCAGTAGTCTGGAAACTTACATAGGAGTTGATGTTGCAGTCTTAAGTATGAAATCTGCAGGCAGGCTAGCAGGTGGGGAGCTCAGGCAGGCCACAGGCAGAATTGCTTCTTCTTTGGGGAAGCTCAGTGTTTGCTTTTAAGGCCTTCAAGGGATTAGATGAGACCCATCCACAATTATGAAAGTTAATATCTTTTACTAGAAATCTACTAAATTTAAATGTCAATCACCTATTTGAAATATCCTCATAGCAACATCTACACTGGTGTTTAACCAAATAGGCCCTATAACTTAGCTAAGTTGACAAACATACATAAAACTAACCATCACATATGGTAAGTACATCGAACTGCCAAACTCTTTTCCAAACTGGCTGTCCTCTTTTATTTCTTTTTTTCTATTTTTTTTATGAGACAGAGTCTCACTCTTGTCACCCTTGGTAGAGTACCGTGCCATCATAGTTCACAGCAATCCCAAACTCTTGGGCTCAAGAGATCCTTTTGCCTCAGCCTCCCAAATAGCTGCGACCACAGGTACCTGCCACAATACCCAACTAGTTTTTCTATTTTTAGTGGAGACGGAGCCTTGCTCCTGCTTAGGCTGGTCTCCCAACTCCTGAGCTCAAACAATCCACCCATCTTGGCCTCACAGATTGCTAGGATTACAGGAATGGACCACTGCACCTGGCTGGACCCTTTTGCATTCTTACCAGAAATATAGGAGTGTTTATGTGAGTGACTTTTTTTTTTTTTTTTGAGACAAGAGTCTCATTATGTCACCCTGGATAGAGTGTCGTGGCATCATAGCTCACAGCAACCTCAAACTCTTGGGTTTAAGCGATTCTCTTGCCTCAGCCTCCCAAGTAGCTGGGACTACAGGTGCCCACCACAATGCCAGGCTAATTTTTGGTTGTAGTTGTCATTGTTGTTTGGCAAGCACAGGCTGGATTCAAACCCGCCGGTGTATGTGGCTGGCACCCTAGCCACTGAGCTACAGGTGCAAAGCCAATGTGATTTTTTTTTTTAAGCATTAATTTATCCAACACTTGTTGCATACATATCAATACTATTTGCCACAGCACTAGAGCTACAAAGAGTCAGTCCATCCTACTGTAGGAAAGGAAAAATAATTTTCTCTCTATCCTTCATAGTTCCTAGTTGGACAGCTCCTACAACAAAAGACAGATTAGCAAGAGGAAAAACAAACAGAAGTTTATTAACATGTATACCTCATGTACACATAGGAGATACCCAAAGAAATTAATAAACCTCAAAGAGCTGGCTCTGAATCAGGCTTAAATACCATCATCCATTGAAGCAAAGAAAGAAGGGTGTGGGGAAGGTCAGTTATGAAGGTTTCCAAGCCAGGAAAACAAGGCATTGGTTTTTATGCAGATTTAAGTTAGTCCTTTCTCTATTTATAAGAATCTCTTTAGTAAAGTATCACAATAATGGAGAAGTGAGAATCCAAAGTACCCAATACTAACATGAAGCCAGTAGATGATCTAATACTTACCCACATAAGAGAAAAATTCAAATCAATTCAAGTTGGGGGCAGGTAACAAGGGAGTGGGGAGAGGGGAGGAGAGAGGGGATGGGTGTATTCCCACTTAATGGGCACAATGTTATGGTATATGGCACACCTCTTGTGGGTGGGACACAATTATAAGAGGGACTCTACTTAACAAACGCAAACATTGTCACCTAATTCTTTGTGTATCTTCAAATTAACCTCAAACACTAACTTTAAAAAAGGAAAAACAGGCTCGGCGCCTGTGGCTCAACGGGCTAAGGTGCCAGCCACGTACACCTGAGCTGGCGGGTTCGAATCCAGCCCGGGCCCGCCAAACAATGATGGCTGCAACCAAAAAAATGGCCGGGCGTTGTGGTGGACGCCTGTAGTCCCAGCTACTTGGGAGGCGGAGGCAGGAAACTCGCTTGAGCCCAGGAATTGGAGGTTGCTGTGAGTTATGATGCCACAGCACTCTATCCAGGGTGACAGCTTGAGGCTCTGTCTCAAAAAAAAAAAAAAAAAAAAAGAAAGGAAAAACAATAAGAATCTCTAGGGATTCAGTCACCCTTCTCTTTCTGGTACAGAGAGGGAAACATTTCCCTTTACAGATGGAAATTTCTCTTACAAACTGGTAATTTCCAGTACTCTGTTTTCAGAACTTCCCCTGTGTCTGCAGTTTCCCAAAACAGTCAGTTCAAAATAATTCTTATGCCAAAGAGGCGTAATTGGGGGTGGCACATTCTAGGCCCCTCCACTACCTTCAGAAATTTGTTTATAAACAAACATCCAAATGAGTGTTTTCTATTTTCAAGTATCAATCTTAGGAGGAAGTAAGTACATTTATTCTAACATAGGTTTAAAAGGTTAAGTAAGCTGTTCGATGTTACATAGCTAACAAACCTAGTTTACTAGCTAGTATATCTCACCCTTTGAAAGCCGGCTGGCATTTTAGGCATGTCCTCAGCACAGACAAACATCTTAGTTAGAAGTATCAAACCAGAAAACCTAAATGGTATTGGTTGAAGAGCACCCTCTCTCATAGTTAACTGTTGTTCTGTGATGGAAGATTGGGCATGGTGGCTTATCCTATAATCCCAGCACTTTGGAAGATTGAGGTGAGAGGATAGCTTAAGGCCAGGAGTTTGAGACCAGCCTGGGCAACATAGTGGGACTCCTGGCTCTAAAAAAGAAGATTCCTCTTTCTAAAAGTAGACCTGCCATTTGGTCCTGCAATTCCTCTACTAGGTGTATATCCAAAAGACCAAAAATCACTTTATAACAAAGATATTTGCACCAGATTGTTCATTGCAGCTCAATTCATAGTAGCCAAGTCATGGAAGAATGCCAAGTGCCCATCGACCCATGAATGGATTAATAAATTGTGGTATATGTATACCATGGAATATTATGCAGCCTTAAAAAAGATAGAGACTTTACCTCTTTTATGTTTACATGGATGGAGCTGGAACATATCCTACTTAGTAAAGTATCTCAAGAATGGAAGAAAAAATATCTAGTGTACTCAGTACTATTATGAAACCAATTTACAATCACTCACAGTTTCATATTAATAATAGATCACTGCTTTGGCCCTGTTTGAGGTTGGGTGGTGGGGGTGGGAGAGGAGGAGGTCAGATTGAGGGAGGCTGAATGGTGGGATCACACCTATGGAGCATAATGCAAGAGTACATGTTGGATCTATTAATATAGAGCATAAATGTCTTAACACAATAATTAAGTAAACGAAATGAGGTACAATATTAACCAGAGTGAAGTAAGTGTTCCTAATTCTGTATGAAATCAGCACATTGTACCCCATAAATGCATTAATGTACACATGATCTATGTGTTTATGATTTAATAAAATAAGGAAAATAAAAAAGAAGAAGAAAGAAGGAGGGGGGGAGGGGGAGGGGAAGGAGGAAAGGGAGGAGGGGAGGAAGAGAGGAGAAGGAGATGAAGACAAAGACAAAGGAGGAGGACAAAGAGGAAAAAGAAAAGGAAGAGGAACTAGAAGCAGCAGCAGCAGCAGAGTCCTGTAAATCAGCAGTGGCTCATCAGGTTAGGGTACAGATTAAGGAACAACTACTCCTGTCCTTCTGCAGGAAGATGCATAGCTCGTTTGGTCGTCTCATGTCTGTGGGGACACCAACTCTCCTTTCCACTCTAGAGAGCTTTGCTGTGCTTGCATCTTCAGATGGAAAGGTACCGCCACATTTGCAACAGAAATCAAATAATGACTCACATGTACACAAGGACTGTGGGTACTGGGGTCACCAGCATGGCCTGGATGGAAACGAGCAGATTAGCCCAATGTTTACAATATTCCTCTTTAGCATCGTTTCACTCTTTAGAAGAATGGGAAATCCATGACTCAGAATTTAGGAAGCTCGTAGATGAGCAGTGTGCCAACTGAGTATTCTCTTCTCTCCAAAGAAGCAACAAAGAGCCAGCGCTTTCCTCAGCAAGCCCGTGGGTTTTCAGGACTGCTGCCTGCCGCCCACACCGCCTCAGAAACCTTTCTGCATAGCAGGCACCTGCGTGTTCAGTCTCTTTCCTTTTGCCCCAGGATCTCTCCTCTGCCCACCTCCTTACTGCTAGAGGTGGGCACTGCCCTGTCTGGGAAAGAAGGCCTGCTCATCCCGACTGGTTCTCCTGCGGTAGCCTCTCTCCTGTCCTCTTCCTCATTCCCTACTCCCACACTTCTCTCTCTTGCTTTTCCTTTGCTGCTATTCTTCTCAGCCTAAAATTTAGCACCCTCTAAGAGGCAGCCACACAGGCTTTGTGCCCCGGTGCTGCAACAGTGCTGTTGCAAATGGCCAGCCCCCAAACCCATGCCATAGACACAAGCCTGAAGATAACACCCCAGTGACAAAATATCCATACCAACAGACACACAGGAGCCATACTCATTTGTGAAGATGAATGAAGTCACATTAACATCAGTGAACTTGTCTGGGCTGGTGTAATGGCTCATGACTATAATCCTAGCACTCTAGAGGCCAAGACCAGTGGATTGCTTGAGTTCAGGAGTTCGAACTATTAAAAATGGAAAAAACTAGCCAGGCATCATGGCAGATGCCTGTAGTCCCAGCTACTAGGGAGACTGAGGCAAGAGGATTGCTCAAGTCCAAGATTTGAGGTTGCTGTGAGCTATGATGACATAGCACCCTACCCAGGGGGGCAGAGTGAGACTCTGTCTCAAAAAAATAAAACAAAAACAAAGATCTAGACAGGAGCACACACCGCACCAATCTCTGGTCCGCGTCCCTCTCTCCCCTCTGCCCCACAAAATTCCTCTTCTCTAATTACAGAGTAAAGGCATCTTTTATTCATTTTTCCCTTTTCTAAAATATTTGCACCAGTGGAAGCATTTATGGAAATCAGTTATCCTTAAAATTATCCAAACAATCTCTTCAAATTTCAAATTTCCAGGGCCTCTCCTGTAATATTTAGGGGAATGCTCAATTGCAAAATGGTCAAAGTTTGACTTTGGGCTAGACCTGCTAATTAATGTAACTCTGCTGCCAAGGTTACATAATAGGAAGCCTGAAAACATTGTAAATCAATCTCAAAGTTCACACTGTCCTCTGTTACTGAAAATGATTATATCAGAGCAATGGTAGAAAGCATGAAAAGGTTTCCCAGCAGGTCCACATTTCTCCCATGAACTTTGGGCAATCACTGCACTGATCTCTGTTTTCCAACTGGATTCTTTTCAGCTGAGTAAAACCTCTTTTCCAGGCTGGAGGGAAGCGTTCACAGTAGATCTCTCAGGGAGGAGGGATTTTGAACTGTTTTTTCTTCTTTATACTTTCCTGTAATTTACAAAGTCTTGTTTGTCTGTTTGTTTTCTTTTTTAGGGATAAGATCCCTATTGCCTGGGCTAAGTGCCGTGGTGCAATCATAACTCACCATAACCTGGGACTCTGGAACTGTGGATCTCCTGGGCTCAAGTGATCTTCTTGCCTCTGCTTCCCATGTAGCTAGGACTATAAGCATTGTCACCACGCCCAGATAATTTTTTTAATTTTTTGTAGAGATGGAGTCTTGTTAGGTAGGGACAAGTCTGCAGGCGGCAGATGCAGGCAGGGAGGGTGGTTCGTAGGTGGAGAAGCCAGGAACCCATCAGGGGAAGGGATGTCGGAAACCACTGGAACACCTGTCAGTCACGTATATCAATCATCTAGTGACATCCCACACTTCTCGTAAGCCATCCCCAGGACCATGCCAATAAAAAGAAACCACCTGGGAGTTCTTTTTTACTTTTTTGTTCAGGGTGCTTATATATATATTTTATTTCAGTTTAATATGAGGGTACAAACGATTAAGTTCCATTGTTTGCATTTGTGAGGTAAAGCCCAAGTTGTAGTTGAGCCCTTCATTCAGGAGGTGCACCATATACCCCTACACTGTGTCCACTAGGTGAGAGCTTACCAATCCCCTCCCACGTGCCTCCCATTTGAATTTAACTGTGTTTTTCTCTCATGTGGGCATGTGGTATTCATCTACTGGTTTCATATTAGTATTGAGTACATAGGATGCTTGCTTTTCCATTCTTGTGATATTTTACTTAAGAGGATGTTCTTCAAATCCCTCCAGGTAAATATAAAAGATATAAAGTCTTTCTTTATGGTTGATATAGCATTGATCAGGAAGTTCTTAACATTTTTTCTGCTGGTGGCAACTGACTTATTCTTCTCTCTGGAACATACTTTCCCTTTGTATAGTCTCTTTCTTTTCTGCAATAAAAGGTGTCTATGTGGAATTGTTTCCTATCTGTGATCACTCCTTCACACCAGCCTTGCTTATGAGTCTTCCAAGAAAGAAGCCAAAGAACCAGGACAATAGTCCCCCACATCTGGCTATGTTGCCCAGGCTGGTCCTGAACTCCTGGCCTCAAGAGATCCTCCTGCCTTGGCCTCCCAAACTGCTGGGATTATGGGCATGACCCTGTGGATGCTAAAAATAGAAAAAGATGCTGTTTTTTTAAAAAAGAAGAAAATCTATTTTCTTTTAGATTTATATTTATAAAAAAACCCAATTCAAATAATTGGACATTTCTATTCTTTCCTTTCTGGGTGGAAAAATTAATGTACAAGCACCTTTGTTTATACACACCACCTATATGGTTATTATGCTTTATCCTTCTTAGTGGAGAAGAGTTTTCCTCCCCATTTTGTTTTCTCGTTAAATACGATTTTTAAAGAGAACATAAGCTAAGTCACCTAAATCAGACAAATAAAAATTCTAACACCAAAGCAAACAATCAGCAACTACAGTGAGAAAGTCAATCTGGAAGGTAGCTCTTACATGATTTCCTGGAGAAGATGAACATGCGACAACGTGAGACAAACAGCCCAGGCAGTCATTTGTTATCATTAGAGACGGGACATAAATGTGCTGACAGCCAGCTGTCCATGTGCTGCAAAGCTTTCTTAACAATACATGAGAAGTAACACTTGGCTTTATTTAGAATCATTTTAGAAAAAGTGTCGAATTTCTCTTCCCCTCGGTTTCTTCCTCTGTAAAGTGGGATGGTCACATCAACAAAGGTTTATGAGAACTAAATGAGATGTTCATCCTGTGTTTAGTTAGTAGTAATTGAATTTTGATGTGAATAGTTGAAGAACTGATTCAATAGTTTAATTTCCTCGGCCTCCTGCCTCTCATTCTTTTTGTTCTACTATTTGACTTGACAATGTCAATCCCTTCCCTTTCTCCCCCTTATGTGTGCAGATAGTGGTATAATAGTAGGGAAATCCATTCTAATGTTATTTCAGCAACTTCCAGTTAGAGAGGGCAATGGAACAGTTCTTGACTTCATTTCCTCATGCTCTCCTGAGTCTTTTCAATCCCAGGATTCTTTTTACCCAGAATTCCGAACCATATTTGTTGGGGGGGCGGGGAAACAAAGGTTTTGCTAAAGAGGCTGCAGGTCTACTAACTGGATCCCAGAGCTAGAGTTGACCTTCCCGTCACTTCTCTGCCTTGTGCCAGCTAGGACTTTAAAGGAAAAAGGCAAAATAAACATCATTTCAGCATTGGGAGAAAGAAAACTCTCCATTTCATAAATTGAAGAGAGTAAGTCAAGAACATGTAGCTTTTTATTTGACAATTATTAAGTGAGTATTTGCCCCAGGCTGGGAAAAGGTTTTAGGAACTATTAGATGTATATAACCATATATAAGATATAGTCCTTAGACCAGCAGTTCTCAACCTGGTCGTGACCCACAGGAACTGTATTAAAGGGTGGCAACATTAGGAAGGTTGAAAACCACTGCCTTAGACTCAAGGAGCATGAAGTCTAAGGGGCAGGCAGACAGTAATTATATGTTCCCCAGCCCACCCCAACCCAGAATTGAATCAAATGGAGGTCAAACTCACAATGTTGTCTACTCCATGCAAAGTCTCCTGGTTGTTTTTTGGGAACCTCGGTAGCATCTATCACCACCTTTATGTTCTGCTCTGGCAAACATGACTCTTCAAAGATGTCTGCTGTTGCGGCCTCTCCTGTCAGAGAAATCTACCTCTGACCACCTGCCCTCACCCCACCTCCCCCTACAGGGTGCCCACCTCCAACCACCATGCTCCAAATTATAGGAGACACCTGAAAAGAAACACCTTGGTAATAAGGGAATGGGGAAGGGATTGGTCTCTCGTTAAAGAGCACAAGAGCACATAGCGCATCAGAGCACTCAAGAGAACACACATCATTGCTAGGCAGTCTCCACACCTGTGGTGTAAATAGCCACAGGAGAAGTGAGTCGAGGCTCCTACTAGGCTCCTACTAAGACTGACTGCTGCACCTCTGAGGCACTCCTCTGACCTGCCTAAGACAACTGGCTCCTCCTGATGGGGAGCCTTGCCTGACTGAGACAACAGGCTCCCAGGCACATATGGGGAGCCATACCACGAGCGAGCTTGTAAGCAGACCGGTCTGAGTCCCGGCAGTTTCATGGGCCGGGGCCGGGGACCTAGCTTCCCAGCTCTGACAACAGATGTAACTACATTAAAAAAATCATCAACCTGTTTGTATTAGTTCTCTATGGTAGCTGTAAAAAAATTACCATGTCCATCAGGTCATGAAGGATAATAAGTATTGGCAAGGATGTGGGGACTGGGAACACGGGCAGATGACTTTTGCAACAATTCAGAGATGGGGGTAATATGACAGGACTGAAAAAATTTTTTGTTTTGTTTTTGAGACAGTCTCATTCTGTCACCCTGGAGTTGAGTGCCATGGTGTCATCATAGCTCACAACAACTTAAAACTCTTGAGCTCAAGAGATCCTCCTGCCTTAGCCTCCTGTATATCTGGGACTATAGGCGCCCTCCACAATGCCCAGATAGTTTTTCTTTCTTTCTTTCTTTCTTTTTTTTTTTTTTTAGTAGAGGTAGATCTCACGCTTGCTCAAGCTAGTCTCAAAAACCTGAGCTCAAGCAATCTACCTGCCTTGGCCTCCCAGTATTTAATACAATTTAATAAATGTATTACCTATGTCACAATAATTTCACTCCAGGTAAAATATGCCCAAGACATTCTCACACAGGTGAGCACAAGGTCGTGTGTACAGGGATGTTTGCTGTAATGTTTATGTGATAGAAGGGAGTTTCAAATCCTAGATGTGAGGCTTGGCGCCTGTGGCTCAGCGGGCTAAGGCGCCAGCCACATACACCTGAGCTGGTAGGTTCGAATCCAGCCCGGGCCCGCCAAACAATAATGACAGCTGCAACCAAAAACATGGCCGGGCGTTGTAGCGGGCACCTGTAGTCCCAGCTACTTGGGAGGCGGAGGCAGGAGACTCGCTTGAGCCCAGGAATTGGAGGTTGCTGTGAGCTGTGATGCCATGGCCCTCTATCCAGGGTGACAGCTTGAGGCTCTGCCTAAAAAAAAAAAAAAAAAAAAAACAAATCCTAGACATGAGGTAGAAACACCTTTAAGCAACAGTTAAATGCAATTTGCTTGATGTATGACAATATAGATTTTTCAAAGCTTAGTGCTGAGTTTTTTAAATAGGAAGCGTTCCCTGTCAAAATATTATTTATGTGAATTTTATTTATTGATTGATTGATCGACTTAGGTTAATTTGAAGGTACAAAGAAAAAGATTACAATGTTTGTATCTGTTATAATTATGTCCTGCCCCCAAGAGATGTACCATACACCTTAACACTGTGCCCATAAAGTGGGAGCACACCCATCCCCCTTGCTTTTCCCTCTCTCCACTCCATCATGCCCCTGTCTCCCCAGCTTGAATTGATTTGAGTTTTTCTCTTTTGTGGGCATGTATTAGATCATCTACTGGCTTCAAATTAGTTTTGAGTATGTTGGATTTTAGCTCCTCCATTCCTGTGATACTTTAAAATATTATTTATGTGAATTTTTTTCTTTTTTTTATTATTATTGAAGATTCATTAAGGGTACAAGAAACTAGGTTACACGGCACTTGTTAGGCAAAGTCCCTCTTATAATTGTGTCTTGCCCCTAAAAGGTATGTCACACACCAAGACCCCAACCCTCCCTCCTTCCCTCTCTCTGCTCTTCCTTTCCCTCACCCCTCTCTTCTTCTTTCTCTCTCTGCTCTCCCTTTTCCCCACCCTCACTGTGTCATTGTTATTAATCGTCCTTATATCAAAATCAAGTACATAGGATTCATGCTTCTCCATGCTTGTGATGCTTTACTAAGAATATTGTGTTCCACTTCCAAGCAGGTTAATACAAAGGCTATAAAGTCTCCATTTTTTTAATGGCTGAATAGTATTCCATGGTGTACATATACCACAGCTTGTTAATCCATTCCTGGGTTGGGGGGCATTTCCACATTTGGCGATTGTAAATTGAGCTGCAATAAACAGGATAGCGCAAGTGTCCTTATGATAAAAGGATTTTTTTCTCTTCTGGATAGATGTCCAGTAATGGGATTGCAGGAATCAAATGCGAGGTCTAGCTTGAGTTCTTTGAGGGTTCTCCATACTTCCTTCCAAAAAGGGTCTATTAGTTTGCAGTCCCACCAGCAGTGTAAAAGTGTTCCCTTTTCTCCACATCTAGGCCAGCATCTGCATTTTTGAGATTTTGTGATGTGGGCCATTCTCACTGGGGTTAGATGGTATCTCAGGGTGGTTTTGATCTGCATTTCTCTAATAATTAGGGATGATGAGCATTTTTTCATATGTTTGTTAGCCATTCGTCTGTCTTTTTTAGAGAAGGTTCTATTCATGTCTCTTGCCCCTTGATATATGGGATTGTTGGCTTTTTTCACGTGGATTAATTTGAGTTGTCTATAGATCCTAGTTATCAAGCTTTTGTCTGATTCAAAATATGCAAATAACCCCTTGATTGCACTATTGTACACAGCTATGATTTAATAATAAAGACAAAGGAAAAAAAATAAAAAAAAAATGCAAATATCCTTATTGTGTA
>CAUYRH010015260.1:0-18716 GCA_963574655.1 Perodicticus potto | reverse complement strand
TTTTGAATTTCTGAGGGGTCTGTTGTTATTTCGTCTTTACCATTTCTGATTGATGAAATTAGAGATTTTACTCTTTTTTTCCTAGCTAGGTTAGCCAAAGGTTTATCTATTTTATTGACTTTTTCAAAGAACCAACTTTTTGATTTATTGATCTGTTGTATAATTCTTTTGTTTTCAATTTCATTTAATTCTGCTCTAATTTTGGTTATTTCTTTTCTTCTACTGGGTTTGGGGTTGGAATGTTCTTCCTTCTCCAGTTGCTTAAGATGTTCCATTCAGTTGTTAACTTCCTCTCTTTCCATTTTCTTGAGGAAGGCTTGCAGTGCTATTAATTTCCCCCTTAGGACTGCCTTTGCAGTATCCCATAGATTCCGATAATTTGTGTCTTCATTGTCATTTTGTTCCAAAAATTTGGTAATTTCCTTCTTAATCTCATCTATGACCCATCTATCCTTCAGCATAAGGTTATTTAGCTTCCATGTTTTTGTATAAGTATGCAGATTCCTGTTGTTATTGAGTTCAACTTTTATTCCATGATGGTCGGAGAAAATGCAAGGAATAATTTCTGTTCTTTTAAATTTGCTGAGGTTAGACCTGTGACTTAGGATGTGATCGATTTTGGAGTATGTTCCGTGGGCTAATGAGAAGAATGTGTATTCAGTTTTGTTGAGATGAAATGTTCTGTAGATGTCTGTTAAATCCAGATGTTGAATGGTTAAGTTTAAATCTAAAATGTCTTTGCTTAGCTTCTTTTTGGAGGACCTATCCAACACTGCTAAAGGGGTGTTAAAATCTCTGACTCTTATGGAGCTGGAGGAAATCAAGTTGCTCATGTCTGTTAGAGTTTCTCTTATAAATTGAGGTGCATTCTGGTGGGGTGCATAAATATTAATAATTGAAATCTCATCATATTGAGTGTTACCTTTAACAAATATGAAGTATCCATCCTTATCCTTCCTTATTTTGGTTGGTTTAAAGCCTGTTGTATCTGCGAAAAGGATTGCAACACCTGCTTTTTTCTGTTTTCCATTTTCCTGGAATATAGATGACCATCTCTTCACCTTGAGTCTAAATTTTTCTTTTAAGGTAAGATGAGATTCTTGTATGCAGCAGATATCTGGCCTGAGTTTTTGTATCCAGTCAGCCAATCTATGCCTCTTAAGAGGACAATTTAAACCATTCACATTAATTGAGAATATTGATAAGCCTTTCAAAAGTCTAGTAGACATTTTTAATCCTTTTGTGACTGTGGAAGTTGGAATTTGATCAAAAGATTCTGAGTGAGTTTCCTTTTGTGGTGGAGAATTACTCTGGTCATTATGGAAGATAGGTCTGAGAATATCCTGGAGAGCTGGTTTAATTATGGCAAATTTCTTCAACAAGTGGATGTCATTAAGGTATTTAATTTCTCCATCATAAATGAAACTCAGTTTGGCTGGATACAGGATCCTGGGTTGAAAGTTATTTTGTTTTAGGGGATTAAAAGCTGATGACCATCCTCTTCTAGCTTGAAAGTTTTCAGCAGAGAGATCTGCAGTTATTCTAATATTCTTCCCCTTGTAGGTTATGGTTTTCTTACATCTGGCTGCTTTCAAAATTTTCTCCTTCATATTTACTTTAGTGAACTTAATTATTATGTGCCTGGGGGATGTCTTATTCGGGTTGGGTCATGCTAGAGTTCTGAAACTGTCTGCTATCTGAATTTCAGAATCTCTTGGCATGTCTGGAAAGTTCTCTTTCATAATCTCATGAAGAAGAGATTCTGTACCTTGTGAAGCCACTTCATAACTTTCGGGGATCCCCATGAGGCAAATATTGGTTTTCTTCAAATTATCCCAGAGCTCTCTGAGAGAGCGATCTGTTTTTGCCCTCCATTTCTCTTCCTCTTTGTAGGTTTGGGGGCATTTGAAAGCTTTGTCTTCCATGTCAGAAATCCTTTCTTCTGTTTGCTCCATTCTGTTACTGAGGGATTCTACTCAGATCTTTGAGGGCTGCAACTTCTTGTCTCAATGTGTCAAAATCTTTGGCCATTTTGTCTTTGAATTCGTTGAATTCTTGAGACATCTTTTGGGTCATCTTTTGGATTACTGCTTGAAATTCTAATTACATCTTTTCCTCCATTCTGCTGATCTTATTTGCTATCCAGATTTTGAATTCGATTTCTGACATCTCAGCCATTTGCTTATGCAAGGGATGTTGTGCTGTATCTGCCTTGTCGTTCCTTGGGGGAGTTGATTTACTCTGATTATTCATATTGCCAGAGATTTTCTGTTGATTCCACCTCATGATTGTTTTTTACCATTGCCTCTGACCATCCTCAGAGTTGGGGAGGTGTCTGTCCAAGGTTAGACCCCAGAGGGATCACTCTGTTGTTGCTGGATCTTTGTAGGGAGTGATTATGCATAGCTCCTCTGGGACTGCCCCAGCCAGGTAGTTCTGGCTGTGGGAGCAGCTCCTGAGTTTGGCAAGCCAGGATCCAGCAGCAGGGCGTGGGATGTTGCACACAGTTCTGGGAATGCCCAGTACTCAGTGGCCTTGGCAAGGAGAGCCCGCACCTCCAGCAGTCTCTGGCCAGGAGGAGGGCTTTGGAGGGAGGGCACGGGTTGTGTGGCCTCTGGAGTCCCTGGCCAGATGCAGAAGGCTGGTGCGGAGGCAGAGAGGATACGGGAGGAAGTGGGTTGTGCAGCTCCCAGAGTTCCCGGCTAGGGTGGACAGGTGGAGGCAGCGGGCACAGTTGCAGGTGGAGTCCCCAGCCAGAGCAGACAGCAGGCAGAGCTGCGGTGCTCCTAGCAGAGTCCCTTTCCGTGCTGGGCAGCAGGCCAGGGGCCAGCAGGGCACAGATCGGAGCTGCACAGGGGTCCTGGCAGAGGACCTGTGGGGCCGGGCGGGAGCCCTGCATGGCCCCAGAGTCTCTTACCTGGTGGGCTGCCTGGTCTGGCAGGCAGGGAGGGTGAGCCCTGCTCAAACCCTCCTCCCTCAGTTTCAGCAGGGGTCAGGCTTCTGGTTAGTCAGGTGGGGGGGGGAGGGTGTACTGGAAGTTCAGAATTAAATTATAGTTTAATTTTTCTGCCTGAAGCTTGGTTTCTTGGAGCCGCAGCTTGCCTCAGTTGTCACTTCTCTCTCTCAGCTGGACTCCCAGTCTTTGGCTCAATTGAGCAGTTTCTGGACGCTATCCTTCCTTTTAGACAGGAGCCTCTGTCAGAAGCTGCTTCCCGTCGGCCATCTTGCCCTCCCCCCCCCCTTTTTTTTTTTATAAGAATCTCATTATGTCACCCTTGGTAGAGTGGTGTGTGACATTACAGCTCACAGCAACTTCAGACTCTCAGGCTTAAGTGGTGATTCTCTTTCCTCAGCTTCCCAAGTAGCTACGACTATAGGCACCTGCCACAATGCCTGGCTATTTGTTGTTGTTGTTGTTGTTGTTATTGTCATTGTTGGTTGGCAGGCCTGGGCCAGGTTCAAACCCGCCAGCCCGGTGTATGTGGCCAGCACCCTAGCTGCTGAGTTACAGGCTCCAAGCCACACACTATTTCATTTCAATAGACAATTTTGAAATTAGACCTAGTAGGACCAAGAAGGAGAGTGCCAAATAGATGTTATTTTCATCATCACTGGAAAAGGTGCATGCTAGATGTTGTGGGTTTGATAGCACCTCTAGAGAAAAGTCTTAGAAATCTCCAATTTAGAACCTTTCCTTCTGTACTGATTAAATGATTGAAGCATAATCCAAAAGATTTTTATCTGCCCAAGGGAGGGCCTGTTTCCAAATGGTTTCTCAAACCCACATAAGATGATCTGAGTAGGCACAAAGGAAAAGACACAGGCTTCAGCATCAGACAGCATCCCAGTTTTACAGGATTTCAAAGAAGCACTAGAGTGCAGTGGCCACTGAGCCATAGCATTGGTGCCTCAGTTTCTACATCTACAAAAACGTGAAAACTTAGGTTATTAAGGCTATTAAATGAGGTGTCACAGGAAGTGCCTAGCAAGTAGCTAGCACAATGAAAGTACTCAATGGGCTCGACGTCCAGTAGCACAGTGGTTACGACACCAGCCACATGCACCAAGACTGGCGGGTTTGAGCCCTGCCTGGGCCAACTAAACAACAATGACAACTGAAACAAAAAAATAGCCAGGCATTGTGGTGGACACCCGTAGTCCCAGCTACTTGGGAGGCAAGAGAATTGCTTAAGCCCAAGAGTTTAAGGTTGCTGTGAACTGTGACACCACAGCACTCTACCCAGGGCAACATAATGAGACTCTGTCTCAAAAAAAAAAATCACAGTACTCAATGAAGAGTTTTGATTTTTATAAACCATTTGGTTACCTACCACATCTTAAAGCACTAGATACATCTTGGCACAATGCAGACAGGCCCTCTCACCATCCAATCCAAACCTCTTACTCAAGGGAAAAATGTTTTCCCAAATATATGACTATAAACTCATTTTATTTTGCTTTTAAAATAAGAAAATATTAGCATAAATATCTGATCTATTACTGAAATTACAATCTGAACAAAGGGCCCAATGAATGGTACAGTGTATTTACAAAAGTTAGATAATTTCTTTTGCTTTTCCATTCAGTAATTTCCAAAGTAGACCTTACAGTGATATAAAGAAGTTTTTAAGATGTAGAATCATCCCACTACAATTTTGTTCTCAGTTCCACAAAATACATCATTCCCATGAATTCTTCAGTTTTGAAATAAACAGTATAGGCACATGGAAAATTCATAGTAAAATTTTGTGTAGATGACGAAATAGTAAAGTCTAAGTTCTACATTTTTCTTACTGATTTTGTAGAAATTCTGCTCCAAAAAGAAAAGTAAATGCAAATTTATGCATGTATAAAGTCAAATATATCAGATGTTTTCATACAAATCTTTAAAAGCTGTGATTTTCATAAATACTTGCAATACTTTAGAGAAATTATATTCCAGAACCACATAAAATTTTACTGTGATCATCACAATGAAAAAATATGTATAAGAATATTTATAGACATTTACATTTTTAAAAATCTCCAAGCTTGAAGATCCAAGCAATAGTATTTAGGGTAAAGTGCTATTCCAAACATGTGTAACTCCATTTTAGCTTTG
This sequence comes from Perodicticus potto, assembly GCA_963574655.1. NCBI lineage: Eukaryota > Metazoa > Chordata > Mammalia > Primates > Lorisidae > Perodicticus > Perodicticus potto. The sequence continues at coordinate 13,615 of CAUYRH010015260.1, read as the reverse complement.
ACTTTTTACAAACATTTCCCAAAATTTTTACAATTGCAAATGACAAGGTAAATGTGTTGACAACTAACTTCTCAAACTAAGTGAAGAGATAACATTCAAATTTCTCTTTGGAAAATAACTATGAAAAATGATCATTTTCTCCCATCAAATCAAGTCAGTATCTCATTCAAAAAGCAACGTATTAATACGTGATCGTGTGAAACTCTCCAGTTATAGGCCAGCACCCTGCTGAGTGCACTCAGTGACCCAGGATCTTCCTCATTGCTGTGTTTTTTCTCTGAGCACTTGTGAGGCTTTTTGAGGAATAGCAAAACAAACAGTCTTCAGGATCAAAATGTTTTCTCAACATTTGGACTTTAAACTTTTGAATAATTAAAATTAATTGCACAAATGGCCCCTATTTGTGTTATAATTTGGATTTTGGATTGTAATTCTGGGAATTTAAAATGGTTAAAGGCAAACCAGGGCAGGCTCGGCACCTGTGGCTCAACGGGCTAAGGTGCCAGCCACGTACACCTGAGCTGGCGGGTTCGAATCCAGCCTGGGCCCACCAAACAACAATGACGGCTGCAACCAAGAAATGGCTGAGCATTGTGGTGGGTGCCTGTAGTCCCAGCTACTTGGGAGGCGGAGGCAGGAGACTCGCTTGAGCCCAGGTATTGGAGGTTGCTGTGAGCTGTGATGCCACAGCACTCTACCCAGGGTGATAGCTTGAGGCTCTGTCTCAAAAAAAAAAAAAAAAAAGACTACCCTGAGCAAGAGTGAGAACCTGTCTCTACTAAAAATAGAAAAACCAGTGGGGCATTGTGGTGGTACCTGTAGACCTGTAGTCCCAACTGCTTGGGAGGCTGAGGCAGGGAGATAGCTTGAGCCCAGGAGTTTGAAGTTGCTGTGAGCTAGGCTGACTTGGTCGCACTCTAGCCTGGGGCATGGAGTGAGACTCTGCCTCAAAAAAAAAAAAAAAAAAAAAAAAGCCTAGGGGTCTACCTTTGCTCCCTATTGTAGAGAGCCTGACCCATTATAAACTCCATGAGGGCCAGTTTTTGTCTTGCTCACCCTGTCCCTGGTGTTTAGGGCAGGACCCTGCTTACTGCACATCCAGGGCCTGAGAATGAAACAACTCAGAGAAAAACAAGCTAAGTGATAGAAGAGTCTGACATCACCATTTGAGCAACTGGATACAGCTGTGCCTGACAGTGTTAAATTCATTGTAGTGCTTATGTCGGTCGCCATTTGTAAGTCAAAGAGTCTTCAACCAACACAAGCAAAGCAATTTGACTCAAGGTTCTTGATGAAGATGCACAAGACCAGTCACAGATAAACAGTGACTGTGGTGGTCTCCCCAGGATCTTACCATGCCTCCAAGCTCCTTTACTTCCCAGGATCTTACCATGCCTCCAAGTTCCTTTACTTCCTTGATGGCAACAATAAGATTTTCTCTGTGTTATTTACTCCTCTGTGGCCTTTCAGACATTCTCTGTGTTATTTACTCCTCTGTGGCCTTTCAGACAGGACCCTCTTCACAGGGAAGGCCTCAGGAGACAAGGGCAGTAGCTGGACAGGGAGGTCCAGGCACAGGGCTGCTTCTGCCCTTTTGCAAACTGAGAACTATTGTGCCCTCCTGTGTCTAGCATGGTTTCTGGCACCTGTCATGCTCAGTAAATATTTGTTGACTGAATGATCAACAGGAAGTGTGCTGATGATCCCTTTTAGATATCAAGAGAAAAGCAACCCTGAAAAGAATCTATAGTCCCATAAGCATTTCCTCTTCTTTCCTACCTGCTTGCCTTCCGGCATGCAGTTTCCCCTGGATTCTCTTTGTCCAGCTTTCTCAAGGTTACAGAGTGGGTGGGTCAGGTGCCTCTACCCTATCTGTCTGCTCCAGGATAGATGTCTCCTGCAGACACCCTCCTCGTGCCCTTTTTATAGGTGGTTCTCCGGCATCTCAGAAAATACCTGCCCTATACACACTCTGAGCTAATGTCTTCTGAATGAATGAAGGAATGATGGCTTCAGAACTCCAGCCTCCTGCTGCTCAGTCCCTATGCCAGGGTCTCTATTCTAGAGACAAGACAAGCTCCAGTCTGCATGGATCTCACAGAGAGGTAGAGAGGTCCCCACCTCCTCTACCCAGCTGTCTTGACTTCTCTCAGAGTTTTCTCTGCTCCTTGTTTAGGGCCCACAGAGCTGAGTGTTGGCCCCTCAGGCTTCCTTGCTAAGTCACAGTTTTGATGCTCCCCTCCCTTGGGAGTGACCACCCTATATTGATTGTCCTTGCTCCAATTGGTTGAGATGTTTGCTCCAGCTATGTGGCTGACCTGCAGGGGAGGTGATTTTGGCTGTGGACAAAGCTGTCATTGAGAAGAGGCAGTGTGGTCAGGCACGGTGGCTCATGCCTGTAATCCTAGCACTCTGAGAGGCCAAGGCTGGTGGATTGTTTGAGCTCAGGGGTTTGAGACCAGCCTGAGCTAGAGCAAGACCCTGTCTCTACTAAAAATAGAAAAACTAGCCAGGCACTGTGGTGGACACCTGTAGTTTCAGGTACTTGGGAGGCTGATGAAATGGGATCGCTTGAGCCCAAGAGTTTGAGATTGCTGAGAGCTACGATGATGCCATGGCATTCTACCCATGGTGACAGAGTAATACTCTTGTCTCAAAAAAAAATAATAATAAATAAAGAGGGAGAGAGAGAAGAGGTAGTGTGATGTGGAGACTGGAAATGAGGACATGAGATTCCCATGTTCTTCCAACCACTGGGTGGGAGACCTTGCCAGGTCACCTCATTTCTCTGGGTTCTGCTTCCGCAGCTGGGAAGTGCCCAGGGCTGAGGAGAGGAGGTGAACTTAGAAGGATTTTGCACAACAAATCCTCTGAAGAAGCAATAAGTCCAGTATGTTTTGGGGGCGGGAGAGAGACAGGAGATGGGTAGAAGGGGCTAGATCATGGGAGAATGTCATAGGAAGGCTCAGATGGGACCTAACATCACACGGGTTCATCTCAGAGTGATCCTCAGCACAGGTTGGAGGAAACACTGGGAAACCTAATGCTTTGTCCCCCAAAATGCATCTCAGAGCCCATGTAACTGCTTCCTGGCTCATCCCTCACTCCTGTGTCAGTATGCTGTGCTCCCGCTGGTGGCAGGCACTGAACTAGGTGCCATTTGTGCCCAGTGCATGACACTGACATCATATCTTCACCAACTGCAGTCCAGGGATGGCGAAGGTCACACATAAATACCAAATTAATCTTGTGAAAAGGAGAAGAAAGAATGTAATGTAATGTCAAAGAACAGGGGGAGAAGGAGCTGTTTAGGTAAGGCCATTGGCAATGGCCTTGGGAAGGAGGCAAAATTTCATCTGAGATCTAGAAAGTGAAAAGAGAAAAGATGAGGAGGGTGTTATGAGCAAAGGGAACAATAGGTCAACAGGTTCAAGGCTCCTGAGATGGGAGAAAGACCAATGTGGCTGGAGCAGAGGGAGGTAGGAGAGGAGGGGTGTGGGAGGGCCTTAGTGAAGAGGATGGACAAGGCTGTCTTGGAGGCCATAGGAGGAAGTTTAGAGTTCAGCTACTATATAACCCGAGAAGGGTTGTAAGCGAGGAATAATCTGAGTTAAATATATATTCAGGATCATGCTGGGAGCGACGGCTGAGAGAATAGGGAGGAAACTGGGTAAGCCAGGAGAGAGGTAACCCTTCAGAGGGAGAATGAGGAGGGCTGACTACCACCTTCTGGCTTGTAGGGGTGGTGAATGGGCAGTGGCGGAAAGCCAGGAGTGGTTGGGGGCTCGGGGAGTGCTAAGGCCCCACGGCTCCACACTCCCTTCCTAGATTCTCCTCTCCTTTCCACAGATCCACCTCTCAGGGTGGCCTCCCTGGATCACTTTGTTTAAAACTGCACCCCCCTGCATACATACAACACTTCCTTTCTGCCTTCAGAGTCTGTGTCCCACCTCCATGGTGTTCATCGCTGTCAGAAACTAAATAACAAAGAACTTCTGCATTTTTTAGGTGTGTTGCTAATTATTTGTCTCCCCTGCTAGGAGATGAGCTCCAAGAAGGTTTTTGTCTGTCTTCTTTTATTTTATTTTATTTATTTATTTATGTATTTATTTATTTATTTATTTTGCAGTTTTTGGCTGGGGCTGGGTTTGAACCAGCCACGTCTGGCATATGGGGCCAGTGCCCTACTCCTTTGAGCCACAGGCACCGCCCCTTTTATTTTATTTTATTTGAGACAGAGTCTCACTTTGTTGCCCCTGGTAGTGAGCCTTTGTGTCACAGCTCACAGCAACCTCAAACTCTTGAGCTCAAGCGATTCTCTTGCCTCAGCCTCCCAAGTAGCTGGGACTACAGGTGCCTGCCACAACACCCGGTTATATTTAGAGACAGGGTCTCACTCTGGCTCAGGCTGGTCTCGAACTCCTGAGCTCAGGTGATCCACCCACCACGGCCTCCCAGAGTGCTGGGATTACAGGGGTGAGCCACCTCCCCTGGCCCTTTTGTCTGTCTTATTCCCTATTATAACCCTGGCACCAAGAAAAAAGCTAGCACATCATTGGCTGCTGAGATTTGTTGAATGAATAAATGGATGGATGACTCTCACTTTGAGAGTCCTTAGCATGTGGTGGTGTTGAAAGTCAGGGTCTGAAGAAAGTGAAAGGAAAAGAGAATCATTCAGGACCAGGAGAGAGGTAAGTAGAGGAAGGGCAGCAAAGACAGGGATGGGGAGCCTGAAAGGCAGGGGATACTAGGAGCAGAGGTCCTCATGGAAGCTCCAGCCTCAGCCTAACAGCCTTTGCAGCCTTTCATTGACCTCAAGTCATACCCAGCTTCTCAACATGGCCTTTGTTCTTAGCTTTGCCCAGGCCCCTGTCATCAGGCCCTGACCCCTGCTTCTGATCGGTTGGCCTCCGTCCTATTCTCCTCAGAGCAGCCTAGGCAATCTTTTAAAAACATAAATCAGGCTGGGAGCAGTGGCTCAGGCCTGTAATCCTGCCACTCTTGGAGATGGAGGTGGATGCATAGCCTGAGCTCAGGAGTTCCAGACCAGTCTGAGCAAGAATGAGACCCCCATCTCTACCAAAAAACAGAAAATCAAGCCAGGTGTTGTGGTGGGGGTCTGTATTCCCAGCTACTCGAGAGGCTGAGGCAGGAGGATTGCTTGAGCTCAGGAGTTTGAGGTTGCTGTGAGCTACAACTCCATGGCCCTCTATACAGGGTGACATGATGAGACTGTCTCACAAAACACAACAACCCCCATAAATCAGATGATTTCCCTTTCCTGTTAAGAATTATCCAATAAATTGTCTTCATTCTAATAGTAACTTAGTAGCTGTCTTGATGATCAGATTGACAGATCACGGAAAGGCTGAGTACAGTACAATACAATTTTGAGAGAGAGAGATCTTTTATTATAGTATATTGTTATAGTTGTTCTATTGCACGAAGCATCCCTAAAGTCAACCACATCTTCGGAAAATGGGAAATTGTGGCTAAATGTACCTTTATTTACAAAATAATCATTACAAATTTTTACAAAGAGGTGGCTGACACATAGAGGATGTTTTGTAAAAATTTTGTAAAGTTTTGTAATGAATATTTTATAAATAAAGGTACATTTAGCTACAATTTCCCATTGTCCCTATGTATACTGACTTTAGTGAAGACTTTTGGGATGCCCTGTATTATCAATTATAGTTATTAATCTCTTACTGTGCCTGCTTTCTAAACTAAACTTTATCATAGGTAAGTATGCAGGTATAGGAAAAAACAGCTGGGCACGGTGGCTCATGCCTGTAATCCTAGCACTCTTGGAGGCCAAGCTAGGTGGATTTCCTGAGCTCAGGAGTTAGAGACCAGCCTGAGCAAGAGCGAGACCCTGTCTCTACCAAAAATAGAAAATCAAGCTAGGCATAGTGACAGGTGCCTGTAGACCCACCTACTTGGGAGGCTGAGGCAAGAGGATTGCTCAAACCAAATAGTATGAGATTGCTGTGAGGTATGATGCCGACACACTCTACTCAGGGCAACAGAATGAGACTCTGTCTCGTATAAACAAAAAATAAAACATAGTACGTAGTATACTATATATAGGGTTTGGTACTATCATGGTTTCAGGCATTCACTGGGGGTCTTAGACTGTGTCCCTTTTGGATATGGGGGACTACTGTGCTTTATAAAACACCCATTCATTTTATTCCTATTACAGCCCATGGCCATCTAGAATCATCTTATTTATATATGTGCTTACTTGGTTTGGGGTCTCTAGCCCTCACCTGTCTGAAAGCAGTGATCCCATCTTTTCTGTGCACTGTGGCATCCCTAGGACACTGGCCCAGTGCATTGAAGGAGTAGGATACAGCGTGGTGGGTGAATGCAGAGGGTTTCTGGGCAGAGGTACCTCCACTAGAAGCAGTGTTTGCCTTCCCTTGAATAGGGGCTCCAGAGGACTTGTTTGATTAAGGATATTAAAGCTAACCCCCTCCCCCCAGAAGGTCCAGGGCCTACTGTTTACAAAGCACTTGCCCATGTGATGACTCAAGCATTCCCTATTCCTTGCGTTTCTACCATGTGCCACATTTACACATGGGGCAGCACTGGGGGCAGGTTCTCACAGCTCAACACCTGGGGAGCCCAAGGGCCATTGCTTAGATTCTTTGGAGCTGGCTCTCAAGCTCTGTTGCTGAGGCAGAATGCAGCTCCAAGTTCAGAAGGTTCATGTCCTGACTCTGCTCCTCTAGGCTGTGTGACCTGAAGCATGTTGCCCAGCCTCTCTGAACTGAAGCCCATGTGGAAAACAGAGCTAGTAATGATGAAGCACCCACAGGATTCAGGTTCGCCTTCAACCCCTCTAGCCTCCGCTGTGCTGGCCGTCATGCCCCCAGCTCTCCCGAGTTCTCTGGACTGCTCAGGCAAATCTGAGATGCTCTGCTCTCCACAGCTAAGCCATCTTCATTTCTGTAGTAAAACTTTGAGAGGGGAGATTCAGCACCTAGAAACTGCCTTCGCTCTGGCACGTGCTTCTGCAGTGATCCAAGCTTATCCAGCTTATTCTGTGCCTCCTAACTCCTCTTTGCCGTTAAGATCTCAGGTCCCTCCCAAGCCTGCCTCTCAGTGAGCTCATTTCCAGTAACTCAATATGAAAGCTGCTCAGGTTAGTGTTGTCCTGTGGAAATGTTTGCGTTTTATCAGGGTTTGGGGGCTTTCATTGAATAGATCTGTGGGGACCCTGGCTCTGCAGCAGCCAAATGACAGGGGACTTTCTTGGCAGGGTGAAGAGGACATCTGCCCAGATCCCAGCACTCAGGAATCAGCTCTCCAGCCAGGTGTGCCCCAGTGGGACCCTGTGCGAACAAGTGCCAGGTGCTGTGTGCTGCCTGCTGGGGTGGGGGCCCCGAGCCTGTCTCCCCTGCCCATCCTCACTTCCTCACATCTGTTTTCCACACTGCAGCCACAGTGACCCCTTCAAAACATAGATCTGATCCCGTCAACCCTGTACTTAAAACCCTTTGATGAGTTCCATGGCTCTTCAAGCAAAACACACAATCCTTAATCCCCTCAGCCAGGCTCAGAAGCTCCTTTCAAATTTCACCTCCCCAGGAAAGGCCCCCTCTGTGCACTCCCACCTCGGGTTCTTCTTTCAGTGCCCACACACCACAGGCCCTTTGCATGAGCGGCTCTCCCACCCTTTCCTTCTGCACCTCTGCTGTGCCTCCGAACTCCTCTCTGCCGTTACGATCTCACGTCCCTCCCAAGCCTGCTGCAATTTCTCTCTTCTCTTCTCATCTGAGGGTGGCGTTCCTCCAGTGTGTGGTGATGTGAGTAACGTCCTTCCCCTCCTCTGGAAAGCGGGCAACATGAGTCAGGATCGTTTCCTTACCGTCACCTGATACATAGATTAGTTGGTGCTCGACGGATGTGCGCTGGACGGCAATGCACGCATGCGCAAGAAGGGAAGGCAAGAGCCCGCTGGGACACTTGGGAGAGGGTCAGAGGCCCCACGACTGCCAGGACTGTCCACCTCACTGTGCCTGGTCAAACCGGGGCCTGCCTGGAGAAGCCAGGCCCAGTGTGCACAGCGCAGGGGGCAGTCGCGCTGTCTCTCGATGCCGGTTCCCGTATCTGACAGGGACAGGGTTCCGTGCACAGGCGGCTTCTCTGCGTGGAGAGCGGATCTGAACACAGTGGGCGTCTTGCCTCTCTCAGGCTGCCATAACAAAGATCTCACAGACTGGATACTAAACTTGGGAAATTTGGCTTCTCTCAGTTCTAGAGAAAAAGACCAAGGCACCGACGGGGCTGGTCTCGCCCCAGGCCTCTCCCACCACTCGGCATACAGATGGACGGGTCCCCACAGGACCTTTCCTCTGTGTGTGTCATTTTGTGTCCTAATCTCTTCTCACAGAGTCTCCAAGCAGCTTGCATTAGGGCCTTTCCTAAGGGCTTCATCCTAACCTAATCACCTCTTTCAAAGGCCCTATTTCCAAATGCAATCACATTCCATAACACTGGGGGATCAGAGTTTCAACATACGAATTCGGAGGGGTTACAACTCAGCCCACAACCGTAGGTCATGCAAGCGAGCCATACTTTGACCACAGACTACAGCAGGAGACATATAGAAGGCAGGACTTAAGTTATTTATTTTTTTGAGACTGAGTCTCAAGCTGTCTCCCTGGATAGAGTGCTGTGGCATCCCAGCTCACAGCAACCTCAAACTCTTGGGCTCAAGCAATTCTCTTGCCTCAGACTCCCACGTAGTGGGGACTACAGGCATCCGCCACAACGCCTGGCTATTTTTTTGTTGCAGATGTCATTGTCGTTTTAGCTGGCCCAAGCTGGATTCCAACCCGCAAGCCTTGGTGTATGTGGTCGGCGCCCTACCCACTGAGCTGTGGGTACCACCCGGACCTCAGTTATTTTTGGATAAGACTACATACAGTATTTTTAGCTCCATGGCCAACTCTGGTTCCCCAAAGTACCACAATATGGCTAGGAAGCATGTCACCTGTCTCATACCCCAGCCCCGTTTCCTCAGCAGTTCAGATGACATCTTTACCACCAGGACAAGAAAGTATGGCAGGAAATGATATCCACCTCTGCAGCCCTTGGCCCAGCTCCCAGGGGCAGCAGGGAGGTTACCTGTCAGGCAGACTCAGCATCTGCCTTATTCTACCTTTGGGCCCAAACTGCTCCTTCTCAGAGGGGATGGGGCGGTCATCAGACACTTGGATGTTGGGAAGCTGATCTCCTTTTCTGGAGAAGGGAACTTCAGAGCTGGCTTCCCAGACAAAGGGCTCTTCAGAGGAGTGGGGTGTTTTTTGAGGAAGGATTTGCAAAAGGCTTTATCTTTAGTTTGGAAGAGAAAGGGGAGGCAGCTCTGTAAAGGGTGGCAGTGGAGCTGTAGAGAAGTAATAAGAAGTAAGAACACCACTTAGCCTGGTGACAAAGTAATACAGAAGTAATACTTCTCTACAGTGACACTTTTTCCCTGGGGGAAGCCTGGTTGGTGTGGGAGTTGCAGGGACAGGGCCCAGAAGTCAGGTGAGGAGGGAAGAGGGAACTCATGCTCAGCGAAATGCCAGGATTCCGGATTTTTATTGAATTCAGCTTCTTCCAGGTAAGAAGAGAAGATGAGTCTTTGCAGAAACACACAGTGCCCACCAAGTGCCCAATGTGGCCGCCCTGGGGACGCTGAGATGAAGTTTTGGGGAACACCACTTAGCCTGGCAACCAATGGGTTCACAAGGTGCCCTTCACCATGGTTGGAGCACCCAGCATGGGAAAACCGTGCCAACCCAGTTGCAAGTGATGGCTAAAGTGCTGCAAAGGGACTGGAAGCAGCTGAGGTCGAGAGATCATCTCCACCCAGAGAGGTGGGAAAGGCCGCCCAGAAGAGGCTGACTAGGGGTCGGCCAGGCTGGGGTAGGTGGGCAGCTCATCCCAGGCCCAGGGAGCACCTTTGCAAAGGCAGGGCGCAACCTCATGATCAGAAACAGCAGACCCACACACGTACTGGGCACCCTCTGGCCCTTTTCTGATTGTGGCCGACATCTTCCTTCAGCCTTGTGTTTGGGCTTCAGGCCCCAGGCATTCCAGACCTAATTGGCCATGCCTGCTTGGATGGCCCTTTATGGTGTGCACAGCCCTGCTAGGCATCCAAGGACCATGTGACAGGGATGTATGGTATTAAGCTGTATTATTGAGTTCACAAACTCAACTTTCAGAAATCTAACCAAACAAGGGATTTGCAAAACACTGTGAAACAGAGCAGAGCCGACTACATTTCCCATGACAATCAGCTTGTTTACCACCCCAAGGTACACTGGAACCGCTGTTGACACGCTCATTTGCATGCCAATACCCAGAATGCCTTTCCAGCCCGACTGAGCTTGGATCTCTCCACTGTGCTGAAAGGTTTATTTACACATACAATACATGACAACTTCATTTTCTGAAGCATCTTTCATACAAACCGTATCCACAAAATGCCTTAAGTTGGTGGAAGAATTCCAAAATCCTTTTAGAGTTTAAATCTTTCTTTCTTGGCTGAAGTGAAGTTAACTTTTCCATGCCTGAATTACCATTTTAATTAAAAGATACTTGAGGGAAATGGGATTTCAGTTATTCAGTCATGGGTAATAGTACGCTTGGTATATTAGGCCAAGGTTGCGAAGAGAAATCATATGGCCACAGATAGATTGGTGGTCATTAGGGCAATACAAAGGGCTCTATGACCACAATAAACTGAACTAGGATCAGCAGAGGGATTGTAACTTACAGCTGCAGGTCCCCTGAAACTGTGGCCCATGAGATAACATTAATAAAGGGACCCTGAGCGTAATGGCACAGGTGATAGAAACATGAGAGGGACAGTCAGACTGACAAATTAACAGCCTCAGAAACTGGTTGGTAGGGAAGAGGCAGCATTTTGAACAAATTAGAAACCTGGACCCTAGAGCCATGCTTCTGAGCTGCAATCTAACAGCATGACCTTTGGGAGTCATTTAGTCTTTTCATGCCTCAGTTTCTTCAACTGTGGAATGGGGACTATAGTAACACTTGCCCAACAGGATTAAGAAGATTAATATGTGTCCAGTAGTGCTGGTGGCTATTCCTATTAAAACACTTTACAACAGGCTCGGCGCCTGTGGCTCAATGGGCTAAGGCGCCAGCCACGTACACCTGAGCTGGCGGGTTCGAATCCAGCCCGGCCCACCAAACAACAACGACGGCTGCAACCAAAAAATGGCTGGGCATTGTGGCGGGCGCCTATAGTCCCAGCTACTTGGGAGGTGGAGGCAAGAGACTCGCTTGAGCCCAGGAATTGGAGGTTGCTGTGAGCTGTGATGCCACAGCACTCTATCCAGGGTGATAACTTGAGGCTCTGTCTCAAAAAAAAAAATAAATAAATAAAACACTTTACAACAGCCCTTTGCAAGTTTTAGTCTTAAGATCCCTTTACACTCTTAAAAACTATTGAGGACCCCCAAAGAGTTTTTGGTTTTGTAGGCTATCTCTATTAAAATTTCTATATATTGGCTCAGCACCTGTGGCTCAACGGGCTAAGGCACCAGCCACATACACCTGAGCTGGTCGGTTCTAATCCAGCCCTAGCCCACCAAACAACAATGACAGCTGCAACAAAAAAATGGCCGGGCGTTGTGGTGGGCACCTGTAATCCCAGCTACTTGGGAGGCAGAGGCAGGAGACTCACTTGAGCCCAGGAATTGGAGGTTGCTGTGAGCTGTGATGCCATGACATTCTACCCAGGGCTACAGCTTGAGGCTCTGTCTCAAAAAAAAAAAAAAAAATCAAAATTTGTATATCGAGGGCCAGGCGCTGTGGCTCATGCCTGTAATCCTAGCATTCTGGAAGGCTGAGGTGAGTGGATTGCCTGAGCTCACAGGTTCAAGACCAGCCTGAGGAAGAGTAAAACCCATCTCAAAAACTAGCCATGCTTGTGGCAGGCTCCTGTAGTCCCAGCTACTGGGAAGGCTGAAACAAGAGGATTGCTTGAGCCCAAGAGTTTGAGGTTGCTGTGAGCTATGATGCCATTGTACTCTACCAAAGGGCAACAAAATGAAACTCTCTCTAAAAAAAAAAAAAATTACTATTTTGGAGATTATGACACAAATTCAAAAGTATAGTAGAACCTCCATAGTTGGCCACCTCCTTAAGTGGACCTAATTTTCACAGACCAGACATGCACCACAGTAGACCTAGTTCCTTATGTTGACCACCTCGTATGTTGACCTATTTGTTATAGTCCTTTGGGTGGTCAACTTACAGAGGTTCTACTCTAGTTACTAATTTATTTTATTATTTTATTTTATTTTATTTTATTTTGAGACAGAGTCTTACATCATCATAGCTCACAGCAACCTCAAATCCCTGGGCTCAAGAAGTCCTCCCGCCTCAGCCTTCCAAGTAGCTGGAACTATAGGCACCCACCACAACACCCAGCTAGGTTTTCTCTGTAGAGTAGAGACTGAGTCTCACTCTCACTCAGGCTAGTCTTGAACTCCCAACAATCTACCCGTCTTGACTTCCAAGAGTTCTAGGATTACAGGCACAAGCTGCTGTGCCTCACCAAAACTTGAAATTCTTAAACATCAAAAAAAATTTTAGACCCAGTTACTTGAAAATCTGCTAATCTACCTTGAAGTTTGAATAGATTGTTCACCCGTGTGTAATTTTGTACCATTACACCTTGGTCATCTGAAAATACTGTTTCATTGAGTTAATAAAGATCATCTGTTGTTGGCACATTTCATTATATAATATTAAAAAATCACATTTGTTAATGTCACCACTGACCTTTTCGGAAAAGCTTTTAAATATTAGAAGTTGTGGGGTTCACAGTTATGAATACATGAATTCCAGCATTCAAATTTTTGATTGAAACCTCAGGTCTTATCATCAGCTACAAATACTGTCAGTTGTTTTTCTGGAAGTAACAAGTTCACTTTGTTTGTTTTCAAGAAAATGTCTCCTAAATGCCCCAGTCTGAATAATCAGGTTATCTTCTTTGTTCTTTCAGATCCTTCTTTCAAGCAAAATGGTTTTCCATGAAAAAAAAATAACTAGTTCAGCTTGCCATTCAGGCAATCATGTGAGTGAGCTTTTTTTCCCTAGATAACTACTGTTTTACATACTTTGGTTTGCAGCAAGTGAAAACTTACCATTTCATCACATAGAATATTAAAAAGCCATGTCTTCAAAGTCGAGCTTTAAAAAACAATCATTTTAACTGCACATGAAAAACATTCTTACGTGGGCTGATGTGGTGGCTCACACATGTAATCCCAGCATTTTGGGAGGCCGAGGTAGGGAGAATCTCTGGAGCTCAGGAGTTTGAGACTAGCCTGAGCAAGAGAGAGACTCCATTTCTATAAAAAATAGAAAACTTAGCCAGGACCTGTGGTGGGCGCCCATAGTCCCAGCTAGTCAGAAGGTTGAGGCAGGAGGATTGCTTGAACTCAGGAGTTTGAGGTTGCTGTGAGCTAGGCTGATGCCACGGCACTCTAGCCTAGGCAATAGGGGAAGACTTTGTCTCAAAAAAAAAGAAAAAAAAGAGACATTTAAAAATTAAGTTTAGAAGACATTTTAAAAA
>CAUYRH010015259.1:0-32310 GCA_963574655.1 Perodicticus potto | reverse complement strand
GAATAAATTTAAAAATCATTTATACACACACACACACACACACACACACACACACACACACATATATATATATATATATTGTAGAGACAGGGTCCCTGTATGTTGCCCAGGCTGGTCTGAACTGGTATCAAGTGATTGTCCTGCCTCAGCCTCCCAAAGTGCAGGGATTACAAGTGCCCAGCATTTTGTGAAACTCTTGACTTGAGAATTTTTGGTTGTGTTTTTTTTTTTACATAAAAGGGGAAGAGGGTTGCATTGCTGTGAGGAAGCTCCTTTGACCCCTGACCCTGCCTCCTATAGCTGGGCCAAGCTCCCCTCTGGGCCCCGTATCACTGGTGACCCTGTGGAGGAGCCATGGGACAGAAGGCTTCTGGGGATAGGGAGATAAATCTGGTCCCTGAGGCCAGGGATGCAGTGGTTCCTTCAGCATTTGCTGGTGAGTGAAGGAGCAAGCAGAGACTGAGCTGACAGTGGGCAGGGTGAGGTATCTGCAAGTCTGCAGCTGCAGGCAGCTCCCAACTCTGGCAGGGAAACCTCGGCACCAGCCTTAGCTCCCTGTTCCTCACTGCCCTCCATGCCCTGGGAACACTCCACAGAGTGGCACTCTGTCGTCTGTCCCCCCTCTCCCCCAGTCACTGGACTTCTAGATGCTGTCTCCAGTATTGCACCTCTTATAAATAAAACCGTAGTGGATGTCTTTGTGTGCGTGCACATCTCTTTCGTTTTGGTGAGAAACAACAAAGATCGGACCCTCATCGAGGACTCTTCTGTATAGCCCCGTTCCATCCACTGAATGGCCTCTTCTGACCAGTTGTTTGTACAAGCCATGGTCCAGGAAGGAAGGACTGTCCCTGTCCACATTTCCTCATGTGCAAACAGGGCTTGAGGGGTAAAGACAAGAAAATGTTTTTTTCTCACTATTGTAGAGGCATCCACGCATGTTTGTATTCAACCATGTTACTGGATCTTGCCTGGACGGACAGGGGTTTCTCCCAGGTGGGAGTAGCTTTCCTAACCGATGTCTTTGGCCCCCAGCCTGATTCAATGGCAGGGCACTTACTTACAAAGGAACTGGGTGCTCAGGGGCCTGCCCAAATGGGAGCACTGTCCCGAAAACACCAACACCTGGCCTCTGGTCACCATGGGAACTATTAACCAGCTGTCATGCCTTAGGGGCTGACAGGCAAAATGCCAGAGTTGACTACATAGAGAGGTGGTTAGGAGCGGGCCTGGGGGCAGTCTGCTGAGTTTGCATCCCAATTTCCTGGCCGTGTAACCTCAAGCAACTTGTAGCCTCTCTGAAGCTGTCTTCTCGACTTTAACATGGATACACCCTACTTCATCGATTCTAAGATGCACACATTTCTGCCTTGTGACTTCTCTGAAATTGAGATGCATCTTTCAGTCAGTGGCGTCTCATAGTCGCTGTCACCCAACTGGTATACCTGATGGAGTCGCGAGAAACCTGTGGACACCTGCTAAGACCAAGATGGCACCACATCCCTGCATCTTAGATTTGATGAAATGTGGTAAATAACGAGAGGCATGTGTGAGCTAAAGCTGGGGACATGCTTAGCACTGCGCTTAGGCCCACAAAAGTGGTCATGGGTAAGGGCTTCCCTTTTCTGCATATTTAGTGGGGGCTCTAAGATGATGAGGACAGTGCTCCTGAAGAACTTGGAGCCACATAGGGAGATGACCTGTATCCTTGGGGGAGAACAGGGCAGATAAGATCTGAGAATGTTTGTAGAATGTCTAGGTTAGAGAAAGTCCATGGTGCAAGTGCTGTCTGAGGTGACTCTCAAAGGATGGGTAGCATTTGAACTTAGAGATGGGGAAAGGGTGGATTCCAGGAGGGATCGGCAGCACAGGCAAAAGCCTGGAAGCGGAGGGAAGGCCCTGTCAGGGTGCTTCGTGTGTGGCTGTGTGCTTGCTGACCTGCCTGTGCATAGCCCCTGCTGCTCTGCTTCGTAGGGATGCTGGGCTTGGGCCACCTGCCTCCTTAGCCTAATGGCAGAGGACCTGGGCTATGTGAGTTGTCCTGTCCTGGGCAGTCGCCGAGGTAGATAAATGTCTCATAACATTAGGGCATTGAGTGCTCAGGGTCACTGCAGTGGGCTGTGGTAACCGATGGTGAAGACAGGCTCGGGTCCTCACAGACAGCGGCGTATCTGTGGGCTGAGGCCCAGTGCTCACACAGCTAGCTGTAATTAGGAACATGTTAACGAAGGTTTACCCTCAACTTATCTACAGATTATCTGGAGTGAACTAAGGGGTCCAGATAGGCTGATTTCATTAAATAGCCTCAGCAGTGTTTAAAGACACTATGCATTTCCAGGGTGCACAGAGTGCCATTGTCCACAGGAGGTAGTCCCATGGCAAGTCAGTGGGCATGGCCTATGGGGTCAGGCTGTACTCAGCAGCCCTGAAAGAAGCCATGGCTTGCACATATCTGTGAGCCCTGCAAAGATGTCAGATCTGGGGATGGGTAATGTGTAGTCAATGCCTGGGAAAATTCTCCAGGAACGAACATGGTTAAGGTTCTTGGTGGACATATCAAACTCTCTGCTCACCTGATAGTTGGGCCAGATTGCACCCCACCTCTGCCCAGTGAGGCTGGGACCAGGCTGTAGTCTGAGTAAGAGACAAAACTAGTTTCTGGTTTGAACTTGCCTTTCTTTGTGTACCTGGGAAGGTGAATGTTTTTTTCACATTATATCTGTTAGCCATTCTGTGGAATGTCTGTTCATGTCCTTCGCAGTCTCTTAATGGGGTTTCTAACCTTCCCCCAATTTTGTAATCTTTATAGACCAAAAGTATAGAGCTCTTGATAGTCCAAAAATACAAACCTTTATCAAATATTACAAACACTTTTTCTCATTTCATTTGACATTAATTTATCTTGGTTTTTAAAAAATTTGTCTATAGAACTTTATTCTCAGATAGACTCTCTCTACCCTGAGATTAGATTAAGCAGTCATTTGCTCTCTCTTGAGGTTTTTTGAGATTTCAGTTTTAACATTTCCTTTTCTATTCTTTGTGGCTGGGTTTTGGGGTCTGGCTAGCCCCTGGCCATGCTGATAGCCCTGAGGGCCCAGCCCTCTTTGTTGAACAGCTGCTCTCCCCACCCCACTGCCTACCCTGGTCTCTCCAGGAATCATGTTCGTGCAAGAGGAGGCCCTGGCCAGCAGCCTTTCATCCACCGACAGTCTGACTCCAGAAGACCGGCCCATTGCCCGGGGATGCTCTGATTCCTTGGAGTCTATCCCTACAGGACAGGTAATGCCCTTCTGCTTCTGGGGACTGTTAACCTCTGTAGACAAACTCTTCTGCCTGAGGTTGTCTGCAGTAGGAAGTGGCTTGGCTGGAGCTGCTACAGATGCTCCCAGGGTTTGGTGTACTCTGCTTTGCCCACATGGTCTTTCTCTTGGACATGTGTCTCTAGTTAAAAATTGGCAAATCTACCGTTTAAGGATTTGTGTTCAGCCCTCCCTCCCTTGCTGTTGCCACCTCCTCCTCCTTCACTCTCCTCCCCTCCCTTCCCCCTCTTCTCCCCTCCCCCTCTCCTCCTTTCCCTCTATCAGTAAGAACAAGCAGTTCTCTCACTGGGCCCTGGGGGCAGATGGAGGACAGATGACCTTTGAGTCCCCATGAGCAGACTTCTCTGGGGAAGGCAGTTCTAAAGGCCCTTTTGGGGGAACCCCATCAGGAAGAGTTTCTCTTCTATTGCCTGCCACCCAGGAGCCATTCTGCCTTTCTTACATGTCACCCTAGTGGTCTGGGACTTAGTATGACTCCAGTACTTCCTCTGTGGCTGCTGCTGAGGGTTCCAGAGCCCCTTCCTGTGTTGTGGGAGAAGGGAGGAAAGCAAGAGTGGCCCATTTGCTGTGTGCCTGGGCTTCCCTCCAGCCCCATCTGTGCAGCAGCACTGGGTCATGGCCATTTAACACTGGGATGGTTTTCAGACACTGGTTGCTTTGTTCCCAGCACTCCATAGCACTCTAGTCACCCTCCCCAGGGTCATACAGCAAGAGGTTCCCGAGCCCTCAGTCTTACCCACTGCACAGAGACTGTTGAGCCTTGTTAGGGCTGTTATTCATTATGTGCACTGCTGGCTAGCTAGAGCTGGACCAAATTGGTAGACTGTCCACCTGGTCCCTTGAGTGGCAGAAGGAACCCTTGGACACTACATCCCTAGATACTGGCAAGAGGCCTTGGCCCCAGGTTGGAAGTGTGGGCTGTAGTCAGGCAGATGATGTGGGAATGCCAGCTCTGCCATATCCTGGCAGGATAATGCACTTCCAGGCTCCAGAGTGGATCATGGGGATGGTAAGATGCCTCCTTAAGGGGATAAGGGAGGGCACAGTGGCTGGCTCAGGGTCTGGCACCTAGTGAGTGCCAGGACTGGCTGCAGCAGGTGGGGGTTGACTGTGTTTCCTTCTCCATCAGCCAACTTCTGATGAGTTAAGGGACATGCCAGGAGCTGTTGGCGGTGCCAGGTAAGGAAGAGGTGGGAAAGGCATTCTGAGCCTAGCTGCATAGCGTCCTGCGTGTACTCCACAGCAGGCTGGTAGTGACCAGTTCAATTCTGTTAATAGTCCGTTCACATAAGTCCCACAGTACTATTTCTTCCTTTAAATAAACATAGATGAGATAAACCCTTTTGTCTATTTCCAAATTTGAATCCCTAAACTCCACCAAACACGAGGGGTTGGGATATCAAGGCTTGTTTGGTCCACAGCCTGTTTTTTGTTTTTTTGTGTGTGTTTTGTTTTGAGACACAGTGTCACTACGTCACCCTTGGTAGAGTACCGTAGCATCACAGCTCACAGCAACCTCAAACTCTTGGGCTTAAGCGATTCTCTTGCCTCAGCCTCCTAGGTATCTGGGACTGCAGGCACCCACCACAATGCCCGGATATTTTTTGTTGCAGTTGTCGTTGTTTAACTGGCCTGGGCCGGGATCAAACCCGCCACCCTCAGTGTATGTGGCCAGAGCTGTAACCACGGTGCTATAGGCGCTGAGCCCCACAGCCTGTTTCATACATTCTGTAAGCTAAGAATGACTATGCTATGTTTTTAAAGGCTTTTTTTTTTTTGAGACAGAGTCTTACGATGTTGTCCTTGGTAGAGTGGCATCATAGCTCACAGCAACTTCAAACTCTTTGGGCTCAAGTGATTCTCTTGCCTCAGCCTCTCAAGTAGCTGGGACTACAGGCACCCGCCACAATGCCTAGCTATTTTTAGAGAGGTCTTACTCTTGCCCAGGCTGGTCTTGAACCTGTGAGCCCAGGCAATCACCCGCCTCCCAATGCTAGGATTACAGGCTTGAGCCACTGCACTCTTTAAAATCTGTTTTAAAAAGATCAGGGGCGGCGGCGCCTGTGGCTCAGCAGGCTAAGGCGCCAGCCACGTACATCTGAGCTGGCGGGTTCGAATCCAGCCCAGGCCCGCCAAACAACAACAATGACGGCTACAACCAAAAAAAAAAATGGTCGGGCGTTGTGGCAGGCGCCTGCAGTCCCAGCTACTTGGGAGGCGGAGGCAGGAGACTCGCTTGAGCCCAGGAATTGGAGGTTGTTGTGAGTTGTGATGCCACGGCACTCTATCCAGGGTGACAGCTTGAGGCTCTGTCTCAAAAAAAAAGATCAGGGGCATAAGAGTGGCCCACGAATTCTGAAATTCTTACTCTCTGACCCTTTATGGAAGAAGTTTTTCAACTCTCATCCTACATGCGAGGGTTGCAGTGGCCAAAAGAGCTAGGATTGGTTGATTGATTGATTTTGATTTTGATTTATATTTGAGACAGAGTCTCACTCTGTCTCCCTGGGTAGAGTGCTATGGTGTCACCGCTCACAACAACCTCAAACTCTTGGACTTGAGCAATCCTCTTGCCTCAGCCTCCCACATAGCTAGGACTATAGGTGCCCACCACAACACCCAGGTAGTTCTATTTTTTGCAGAGACGGGGTCTCTCTCTTGCTCAGTCTGGTCTTGAACTCCTGAGGTCAAGCAATTCACCGGCCTTGGCCTCCCAGAGTGCTAGGATTATAGGTGTGAGCCACCGCACCTGGCCAAGAAGAGCAAGAATTTAAAAGCCAAAGTCCTAAGACCTACCCTGGCCCACCTCCCTGCACTGAAGGCCACTGGGTGCTCCTGAAGGGAAACTTTATCGCAAGCATGTTCCACCAGGGCTCATGGCAGTGTGTGAATGAGAGATCTCTGTGGGGGTACTTCTGTGGTGGGAACGAGTGTGGTCTGTGCAGTGTGACACTAGGACAGTTTGCAGAGTCCTCATCTGCCCCTAATACTCCCCAGCACTCTCCCCTCACACTCCCCAGGGTCACACACCAAGAGGGTCCCAAGCCCCTGGAAGCATGGGACCCCAGCCTTTTAGTGATCAGTGCTGTCCTCACCCAGCCTGACCCTGTGCTGGCCTCTCCCATGCAGTGCGGAGCATGCAGAGCCAGAGGTCCAGGTGGTTCCTGGGTCTGGCCAGATCATTTTCCTGCCCTTTACCTGCATTGGCTACACGGCCACCAACCAGGACTTCATCCAGCGCCTGAGCACGCTGATCCGGCAGGCCATTGAGCGGCAGCTGCCCGCCTGGATTGAGGCCGCCAACCAGCGGGAGGAGGGACAGGCCAGACAGAGAGAGGATGATGAGGACGAGGATGAGGAAGAGGATGTTGCTGAGAACCGCTACTTTGAGATGGGGCCCCCGGACACAGAGGAAGAGGAGGAAGGAGGCCGGGGGGAGGAAGAGGAGGAAGAAGAGGATGAAGAGGCCGAGGAGGAGCGCCTGGCCCTGGAGTGGGCCCTGGGTGCCGATGAGGACTTCCTGCTGGAGCATATCCGCATTCTCAAGGTGCTGTGGTGCTTCCTGATCCACGTGCAGGGCAGCATCCGCCAGTTTGCCGCCTGCCTCGTACTCACTGACTTCGGCATTGCCGTCTTCGAGATCCCACACCAGGAGTCTCGGGGCAGCAGCCAGCACATCCTCTCGTCCCTGCGCTTCGTCTTCTGTTTCCCGCACGGCGACCTCACGGAGTTCGGTTTCCTCATGCCGGAGCTGTGCCTAGTGCTGAAGGTGCGGCACAGCGAGAACACGCTCTTCATCATCTCAGATGCTGCAAACCTGCATGGCTTCCACGTGGACCTGCGCTCCTGTTTCGCCCCACAACACATGGCCATGCTGTGCAGCCCCATCCTCTATGGCAGCCACACCAGCCTACAAGAGTTCCTGCGCCAGCTGCTGACCTTCTACAAGGTGGCTGGGGGCTGCCAGGAACGCAGCCAGGGCTGCTTCCCCGTCTACCTGGTCTACAGTGACAAGCGCATGGTGCAGACGGCCGCTGGAGACTACTCTGGGAACATTGAGTGGGCCAGCTGCACACTCTGCTCAGCTGTGAGGCGCTCATGCTGTGCACCCTCTGAGGCCGTCAAGTCTGCTGCCATCCCTTACTGGCTATTGCTCACGCCCCAGCACCTCAATGTCATCAAGGCCGACTTCAATCCTATGCCCAATCGTGGTACCCACAACTGTCGCAATCGCAACAGCTTCAAGCTTAGCCGTGTGCCACTCTCCACTGTGCTGCTGGACCCTACACGCAGCTGCACCCAGCCTCGGGGTGCCTTTGCTGATGGCCATGTGCTTGAGCTGCTCGTGGGCTACCGCTTTGTCACTGCCATCTTCGTGCTGCCCCATGAGAAGTTCCACTTCCTGCGCATCTACAACCAGTTGAGGGCCTCACTACAGGACCTGAAGACCGTCGTTATTGCCAAGACCCCTGCAACTGGGGCTAGCCCTCAGAGACCCCTTGCAGATGGCCAGCCTGCCGAGGGCAGGGCCAGGTGAGACCGAGCACAACTCTTAGGGACCAGGGGACATGGGTTGGCATGTCATGATCTCTAAGCAGCAGCAGTTGGTGGTCGGCCCGGGGTTGGGCAGCTCTCTCAGGTCCACTATCCTGCTCCCCAGTTCCTGCCCATCCTCAACATCGTCACTTCAGGCTGGGCACCAGGCTGCTTGCTCCTTATCACCCAGATTGTAGAAGAGGCCCAGGAAAGGTCTCTTCTCACAAAACCCATTGGTTCCTGCCATCCATGCACATCAGGCCCGGGGGGCTGCAGCCCACTGAGGCCAGGAAAGCTGCTGCCTTGGCGGCCTTGTTCCTCTTGGCCCAAGCATGGCCTCTCAGTACCCCCCACTACTCCCACAGGGGCCACAGTCCCTCCATGGCTGGTTCTGTGGTCCAGGGGCTGCTTTAGGTCTCAGCTGCTTCTCAGACCCAGCTCCCATTCTTTTTTCTTTTCCTCTTTGTTTTTTTTCTTGAGACAGTCTCACTTTGTCGCCCTCTATAGTAAAATGCCATAGTGTTATAGCTCACAGCAACCTCAAACTCTTGGTCTCAAGCAATCTTCTTGCCTCAGCCTCCCAAGTATCAGGGACTACTGGTGCCCATCACAACACTTGGCTATTTTTAGAGACAGGATCACACTCTTTCTCAGGCTGGTCTTGAACTCCTGATTGCTCACCTGCCTTGGCCTCCCATCATTCTAGGATTACAAGCATGAGCCACTGTGCCTGGCCTACCGAGCTCCCATTCTTGCCCTGCTAGGAGCCAGAGATCCCTTCTCCAGAAGGATCAGGTTGCATGGTCCCAGAGGAGCCTTACTGGCTGAGAGTAGCAAGGTCTGAGTGTCTAATCTGGATGAGTCATCTCCTC
Organism: Perodicticus potto; assembly: GCA_963574655.1. Lineage (NCBI taxonomy): Eukaryota > Metazoa > Chordata > Mammalia > Primates > Lorisidae > Perodicticus > Perodicticus potto. The sequence goes on along the minus strand of CAUYRH010015259.1, from coordinate 23,582 downwards.
TTCTAGAGGAGACTGAGGTTCAGAGAAGGAAGGAGATGGCATCCCTGTCCCTCCTTTTTCCTTTTCCCCACACCGCTGCTGGGCCTGGCTTCCCTTGGACTCCTTCCCAGGTTTCCCTCAGGACCACCTGGGAGTGGGTTATAGAGGGACCTCTGAGGGGCCCCCTAGCTTACCCATATCTGGGGCCCGAGGGGGACCTTGTGCCTGTGTGAGCACTCCTGCCTCCTGTTGCTGGCTCCCTGGCTTCAGATATACAGAGACTTCCCCCACCTGGGGAAGAAAGGCCTTCATTTGTCTGCCCTCCTTTCTCCTGAGACAAAGCGTTAGTCATGTTCTCTTCTACCTTCCTCTCTTTAGTATCTTGTGAGGTTTACATTCTCCCTCTAACCAGGCCCCATACAGCTCAAAGGCCTTTTCTAGGCTGAGTCTGGTGCCCCTCTTATGCCAGTTCAAGGAACCCACCCCCATGCTTCCAAGTGCTAGAGAGCAGTACATGCCAATGGGGGCCCTGCCTGGCCATCTTCTCATTTCCCCTCCTCTGTGCTGAAGCTTCAGTGCTAGACACCTTGTCTCCATTTACCTGCCAACTCCAAGGACCTGGGGCTGGAACCTGCCCTGTGCATGCAGAGTGGGAGGCACCCCCCTCCCCCACAGCATATGTACCCCTGCCCCAGGATGGCAGGACAACCAGAGGCTTCTTGGGGTATTTAACCAAGTGTAGGGTCAGAGCCACAGGGATCTCTCTCAACAGCTGGGCTGGATCCAGTTAAGAGGACGTCATCCAGAGGAACCCTTGGTGTGGCTGTGTCAGCTTTGTTGCAGGGAACCCCCTTAAGGTTCTGAGCATTATTTGGTCTCATGTCTGGAATGGACATGCTTTGGTGTGGCCATATACTTTGGTGGCTGGGTGGGCCAAGAGTCTGGGCCACCTGAGAGGCAAATGGCGAGGCAGTTTGGGATTCGAGTTCTCACCTCCACATGTACCCTGGCCTAGCCCTGGGCAGCTTAGTTATTACTCTGGACTATATAGAGTGGCATTTCTGACACCTGCTACCTTCTTAAAATGAGTTTTCAGCCCAGAAAGCCTCTGCTACATGTGCCTGACCTGCCTTACCCCAATCTGTACATCTCCCTTCATAGGGAAGGGTCTGGGCACTTTCCCCCTGCCATTTTGTCCTTCTTTAGGGAAGCTAGTGGTGAAGCCCCAGGTGACCCTTAGGTGGTGTGTAGCGCACACAGGCCCCTCAGTATCTGAGGCTGCATGTGCAATGTGAGTTTCTATTTGGACTCCACTTGTTAATATGGTGTTTTTGGTGGGTGGGGGGGTTGGGAAATACAGCAATGACCAGGAGGCCCCAGCTGAGGCTCCAGCCCCAGCCCCAGCCCCAGCCCCAGCAGAAGTTCCAGCTCCAGCTGAAGTCCCAGCTCCAGCCCTGGATCCAAGCCCAGCAAAGACTCCAGCTCCCACAGATGCCTCAGTCCCAGCCCCAACAGAAGCTTCAACTCCAGCTTTGGTCTCAGAAGAAGCACCAGTGGAGACCCCAGCCCCAGTGGAGCCCCCAGCTCCAGCCCCAATAGAGGCCCAAGCACAAGCTGAGATCACCACCCAGTACCCGAGCAGGCACCTGATCCAGTCCACCTCAGAAGAGAACCAGATCCCCTCACACCTGCCTGCCTGCCCGTCCCTCCGGCATATTGCCAGCCTTCAAGGGAGCGCCATCATCGAGCTCTTCCACAGCAGCATCGCTGAGGTAGTGGCCTGAGCGTGTGTGAGTGCTGGCTGCAGCACCAGTCAATACTGAGGGAAAGGCTGACCTTCAGGTCAGCCTCAGGTCTCTGGACTTGTCTGATGTCACGTGGCCCTCAGCTTAGCTGCTCACAGCTTTGAGGACCTGGGAAGGGTGGCCTTGAGCTACCCCCTACTATACCCCAACTAGCTGTCCTCTGTCCCTACCTCCCACCTGCAACCTGCAGCTCCAGATAGACCCTACCCCACACCCACCTCCTGCCTCTCACTTCCTTTCTGCTTCTGAGTGTATAATACATTGATGAGATGAACTTCTCAGGTCTCCCCACCTAAGGCCATGGGCATGCTTCTGGGATATGCTGGTCACATGGGTGGTGGTGGGGACAGAGTAATGTTGGAGGAGCTGCCCTGCTAAGGGGTCTGGCACAGTCCAGGAAAACAGAGCATGCATGCCCCACCCACCCCCAGCCCTACCATCCCGCAGGCCCAAACCCAGCCCATGTGTCTCCAGGTTGAAAACGAGGAACTAAGGCACCTCATGTGGTCTTCAGTGGTATTCTACCAGACCCCAGGGCTAGAGGTGACTGCCTGTGTGCTGCTCTCCACCAAGGCTGTGTACTTTGTGCTACATGACGGCCTCCGCCGCTACTTCTCAGAGCCACTGCAGGGTAGGTGCTACGGCCTGCGGGTACTCAGGAGCTTAGGGCACGTGCTCAGGGCAGCCTGGGACTATGGAGCCAACTGTGTGGCCCCGGGCAGCAGTCACTTGGCTGTGGAGGGCCAAGCGTCCCTTGTCCGAGGAAAGGGATAACAGCACCTCCCTCCTGGGGTGATCAGGAGGTACCTAAGGTCAGTGTAAATGCACCGAACCAGGGCCCAGCACTTGGGAACTGTCTGTAATGAAGAGGGACTGGGCAGCTTCTGCCTCTTGGGGCCTCAGTGGGAGCCTTAGCCAATGGCCTGGTGTACAGGGGTGTTTGTGACTCCTTGCCAGGCCTCAACAGGCCAGACCAGTGGCCCTGTTCTGTTAGGTGTGCTACAGCCTGGGACACCTTGTGCTCCCCTGCTACAGCCACCACCCCTGGGTCCCTTCTCTCCATCACAGATTTCTGGCATCAGAAAAACACTGACTACAACAACAGTCCCTTCCACATCTCCCAGTGCTTTGTTCTAAAACTCAGTGACCTGCAGTCAGTCAACGTTGGGCTTTTTGACCAGTATTTCCGGCTGACGGGTAAGTGATCCACTGTGTTTTGTCCTATTGCGGGTGAAGGCCAAGGTCACTGGTGGGCTTCCACCTTCCATGTGTGGGTGCGTTATCATCAGCAAAGTTATCTCTCTGCTCAAGAGCCAGCCAGCCGGGGTGGGAGGAAGCAGCCTCAGGAACTGCTGAGAGTACAGAATTTGTGCCCCAGGGCCTGCAGCGGGAGGCGGGATGTGCAGTGAGCGCCAGCCTGGACAGAGGAGGCAGTGGGCCCTGGGCTCAGGGGCAGGATGTTTCTGACTCATACTTCCTGAAGAGAGAAAGCTAAGCTCTTTCCCTACAGCTCTTCTGCATCCCTTTCCAGAAAAATACTTCAACCCTTCTGGCATGAGAAATGGCTGCCTTCCTGGGCCCTGTGATGCTTTCCCAGGGCCCTGGGCCAGTGAGGGCCCTGGCTTTCTGGGGTTCAGGTCCAGGCTGAGACTTACTAAGGATTAGAGGTGGCTCTGGAGAGGCCTATGACCATGACCAGCCCCCTTTTCTTTAGGCTCCTCCCCAGCACAGGTGGTCACGTGCTTGACGAGAGACAGCTACCTGACGCACTGCTTCCTCCAGCACCTCATGGTCGTGTTGTCCTCGCTGGAACGCACGCCCTCGCCTGAGCCTGTTGACAAGGATTTCTACTCTGAGTTTGGGAACAAGACCACAGGTACCTCTGTCCAGCTCAGGCTGTAGACGGGCTGCCTGGACAGCCATCATGGCCCATGGCCCTGAATGTCTCTCTGTTTTCCCACTTAGCTGTTCAGGGTTTTATATGGGGCTTTTCCACAGTAGTCTCACTCCCAGCAATCCCTCAACCACCTGACAGACACAGGTCATTGTCTACTCTGGGCTCCTGGTTTGTGCCTGAGCATTGGGACTCAGAGCACCCTGTCCTGCCTCACTCATACCAGGGTCCCTACGTGGCTTGGAGCCACTGGCTTCCAGTTGCATAGGAGCCAGTTCCAGGCTATAACTCTGTGGCATCTCTCTGCAGGGAAGATGGAGAACTATGAGCTGATCCACTCAAGCCGTGTCAAGTTCACCTACCCCAGTGAGGAGGAGATTGGGGACCTAACTTTCATTGTGGCCCAGAAGATGGCTGACCCAGAGAAGGCCCCAGCCCTCAGCATCCTGCTGTATGTGCAAGCCTTCCAGGTGTCCACACCACCACCTGGGCGTTGCAGGGGCCCGCTGCGCCCCAAGACATTGCTGCTCACCAGTGCTGAGATTTTTCTCCTGGATGAGGACTACGTCCACTACCCGCTGCCTGAGTTTGCCAAAGAGCCACCACAGAGAGACAGGTACCGGCTGGATGATGGCCGCCGCGTCCGGGACCTGGACCGAGTGCTCATGGGCTACCAGACCTACCCTCAGGCCCTCACCCTCGTCTTTGATGATGTGCAGGGTCACGACCTCATGGGCAATGTCACCCTGGACCACTTTGGGGAGGTGCCCGGTGGCCCAGCTGGGACTGGCCAGGGCCGTGAAGTCCAGTGGCAGGTGTTTGTCCCCAGCGCTGAGAGCCGAGAGAAGCTCATCTCACTGTTGGCCCGCCAGTGGGAGGCTCTGTGTGGCCGGGAGTTGCCCGTTGAGCTTACTGGCTAGCCCAAGGCACAGCCGCCCTTGCCACCTGCTGTGTCCAGCCTGGCACCTACAGGGCAGGGAACAGGCTTTTTTCTCTTAAAAATATTTTCTCCTCCCTTTTGGTACCTTAATTTGTTCTCACAGAGAGTGTGAACATGGATGTTCAATTAATTCTAATGCCGGGAGTGAGAAGGCCCCCTCCAGGGCTGTCCATGTGCTGACAGTCTGTCATGGGTGTTGTACCCTAGAGTAGTGTGGCTGGGCACACCAGTGTTGTGCCTGATTGTTGTGGGAACTTTGTTAACCGTGACACTGTGGGTCTGATTCACTCCTTCACATGTTCTCTCCTGAAGTGTCAAGTTCAGTCCTTTGTTGCTGTTGCTGTGGCTGTCATTGTGGGCATTTTGCTGCTAATCCTGCAGCTGGTAGCAATGTACATGTTGGAAGCCCCCACCCCATGTGGTTTTTCAAAGTGGAGGCCTCCCCTGGTGCAGACTAGCGGAGAGCCCCACAGGACAGGAGTCCCCCAGGCCTTGGGGGCTAAGAGGGGTGGGGGCAGGGGACCTAGAGCTGCCAGCACCAAGTGTGATTCCTGTTGCCTATATTCTCTATTCCAATAAAGCTGAGTTTAACACAGCTGGGGTCTTCTGTTTCTGGGGTCACTGCGGTTGCAGTAGAGCTTCAGCCGAGGTTATGGTTGGCATTAGGGAGGGAGGGTTCCCTGAGACATGGCCAGGTGTTAGGGGAAAGGAAGAAGTGTAGCCCTCCAGGGCCCAGATGCTTTGGATGTGGGAAGGGCCAGGGAACCTCTGGACAGGGCTATGCTGACCAGAAACTAAATGTTGTCCCATGAGCCTGGGACAAACAGGAAGAGTATGAAACTCGTCAGGCCACCCCGACACACTAGGCCCTCTGCCTGGGTGCATGGCATGCCAGCCTCCTCAGGTCCTACAAGCCTCAAGTGTCACTCCTGGACCCAACCCCAACTGAAGCTTCATGCAGTTTAGTGGTGAGGCCCAGACTCTAGGATAACTGTTGGGATGGACAGGAGGTCTCACCAAGATGGCCCGTGAATGGCAGCAGGGGAGAGCCTGTGGAGAGGTGGCAGTGGCCAGTGGAGAGGAGGGTGCGTGCCAACTCCTCTGCCTCAACCTTCCAACCCCATTCCTACTCCAAAGCAGGGCCCCTGAGCCCCACTTGCCTCTCCTGGCCCAATTAGGAGCCTTGGGGCCCCTGAGCCAGGCAGGTTGTAGAGGGTTAAGTGGAGAGTGGCCAACTTGGCTCCCAGGCCCGCTTCTGCTCCTCATGACGTGTCAGTGCCAGCAGAGCAGGGATCCTGGCCTGGAGGACACCACTACCCTCAGGAAAGGTAAGGGGAGGAAAAGGAGTGGAAGGAGTCACCAAGAAGAGGGTCTCCGTACTTGCAACCCCCTTCCCACCAGACCTCAAAGGCCAGCCCAATGGCTCCCCCAAGCTGATGGGGATGGGGGCACGCTGGGGAGGAGCAGGAGGAAGGGCTGCTTACCAGCATCCCTCAAGCAGGCCTATACAAATGGCCACCTGGCTCTGTCAATTTTTTTTTTTTTTTTGAGACAGAGACAGAAATCTCACTCTGTCTCCTTGGATAGAGTACCCCATGGTATCATCATAGCTCACAGCAACCTCAAGTCTCTAGAGTAGTTGGGACTATAGGTGCCCACCACATGCCAGCTAGTTTATTTTTAGAGACAGGGTCTCACTCTTGCTCAGCCTGGCCTCAAACTCCGGAGGTAAAGGGATCCTCCCGGAGTGCTAGGGTTACAAGTGTGAGCCACCGGCACCTAGCCTATCAACTCTTTGCTCTCTCCATCTCCCACACACCATCTGTCATTGGGGAGCAGTGACCCAGCCTGAGTCCACTGCACCTACTGGGGAGGCTGTGCGGTGTGGTGGTGGCAGCTCTGTGGGCAGCAACGCTGGGACTGGACTGAAACACTGAATAGTTGAGTGGTCTTGGATGAGTTCCCGAGCCCCTCTGCGCCTGTTTCCCTTGCAGGAGTAAAGGGATAATGAAAACTTTCTGTCTTGAGTGTCTGCTACATGTATCAGCCAGACACTGTCCTGCTGTCTCACAAGTGATGTTCCAGGAAGGAGATAGAAAATTAATCACAAATAAGCCAACTTAGCTTATTTATAGGCTAAATTTTAAGTTATTAAAATTTAATAACTAATAAATAATAATTAAGCTAAATTATAAATGAGCTGACTTAGCTTACACAGCACTGTTGGCCAGGGCTGCCAGGTGAGACCAGGTGTGGGGCAACCTGCAGCCTGGGATTGGGGGAAGCTCTCTGAGCTGGTGGTCCTTGACCTGAGCCTGGACCTGTGAGAAGGAGCCAGTGTGTGACAATCTGGGGTAACAGCACATGCCAGAAGAGAGGGACTTTAAGGAGAGGCCCCAGTGGCCGGAGAGCTGGTTAAGCGAGTCATGAGAGGCTGCCCAGCGTGGAAAGGGGTTTGAAGGGCACTGGGAGCCACATAGTGTGGGCTGCTAGGTGGAGGGCAGGCCAGGGAGAAAGGGGGCACAGAGGTATGGTGGGGGTCACTGGGCAGGACCAGCTGGGGAAGGGCTGGGATAGGAGAGGGCATGTGGGTCTGGCAGACTAGAATGGTGCCTGGCAGCCAGTCAGAGTCAGAACCCTGTAAGTGTCCTTGAAATTAAAAAGGTGGAGGCAGGAGCTGACAGAGTCCTTGGATGAAATACCCAGGGCTCACAAAAGGAGTGGGAAGTTGCTCACATTGGCATTTGAATTTGCTTCAGAACCTCTGATAGACCCCAGGTCCCAAGGCTAATGGTGGTCTCCAGGCTGTGATGCCAGGAGGGTCCTGGGCCAGGAAGCCCTGAGCAGCGCCCAGGCTGTCCATGCGGAGGTCAGTGGCCAGCGCCTTCCCTTCCGCCTGCAGGCTGCTGATATGCAGGAGGAAATCCTGGCGGGTTCCTGTTGGGGTGAGCTGGCGGGGCTTCTGGGCTGCTTTTAAGGCAACTGCCCGCCCCGTCCTGCCTGCCTTCCCCGTGCTTGCCTCCTAGAGCTCATTCCCCACGCCACTGGCTGCCCCGACTCTGTCCTGGACAGCGTGCCTGCCAGCCACCACCAGCTATGGTGGGGCCTCGGGGCCTCCTCCTGCTCTGCCTCCTGGCCTTCTGCCTGGAAGGCTTCAGCTTCGTCAAGGGGCAGAAGGTGAGTATGAGTTGCAGGGGCACATGGCATCCAGGCCCTGCTGACCAGAGGTGGAAGCTGGGAGGGACTGAAGATGGAGAGGGCATGGGTCTGGGGATATGCAGGGCAGCTGGTGCCTGTCCGACCTTTTTTGACCAGGCCCAGGTGGCCAGGCTGTTTGGCCCACCTCCCCAGGTGAGGCTTACGTTTGGCATTAGGGTGCAGGGGTGTGTCCGTCTGCCCCCCTCTAACAGAGCCTGGCTAGCCTGCTGGCCCAGGGCTTCCCAGCCCACGGTTAGGGTACAGAGGCAGGCCTGTTCTCCTCCCCATCCTGTCCAGACTGAGTCCCAGATCTCTATGTGGCCCTTGCCTGGAACATGTATGCACACATGTGTGTGTGCCTGTGTCCCACCCAGGAGGGCCTGGAGGCAGGATGAGAGTTACTCACCAGCAGTACTGCTAGGGAAGCAACAGCCAACAGTAACACCCTCCAGCCCCAGAGCTGCTGCTGATCGGCCACAATCCCAGGCCTGTCCCCTTGAATCCTGACAGCCTCCCTTGGGCAACACATCCTGCTCTTCTCTCATGAGCCCTAGGGTGACATATGGGCCATTCCCACTCTGAAGCCATGCTATGACACTGCTTGTGATTCCCTGTCCAGTGTGTTGATGATCAGACAGGGTTCTGGCATGCAGCTGAGGTTGCCCCTCTGCCCGGCCTCTGTGGGCCAGCCACTCCAGGCTGCAGGTCAACCCAGGCCTTACAGTAGGGACGTTTCTACTGGAGCTTCTGGAAGGGTCTCCCACCCTGGGGATAGAGTCCCCTGACTGGGGCCTGACTCTAGGTGAGAGACCCCCTCCTGTGAGGCCATGTTTATCTGCCTCCCATGGCACTAATGGGCAAACTGAGGTCCAGAGAGGGAAAGGCTTGACCAGGATCCCATCCAAGCGGCCCAGCACAGGGACCTTGGCACCATTGAGCTTATTCTTTTGAATTCCCTGTGGTCACTTAGAATGGTGTCACCAGGTTAGAGCTGGGGATGGCCAGATGCGAGTCTAAGAATGTGACGATGGGGGAAGACCCCTGCTGAGCCCTACAGGTGGGATCCTACCCTCTCCTTGACGCAGTTTCCCCATGCATACAACACAAGGGAATTTCAGAATCCTTTGCCACCTCCTTGTGTTCTGGGCAATGAGGATGGGGTTGATGAGGGACCTCAGGATGGAGTGTTTTCCTTGTCGGAGACCTTTGACTCTGCCTACCCTAAGTCTGCACATTCTAGGGGTGGGGCTCAGCCATCCTCGACCAGGGAAGAGGGTCTGGGGATCTGGACGAGTGGATGGGGCTACAGCAACACTGGCCCACCTCACACCATCCTCATCCTTCCTGGCACTCTGTGTAGCCTGAGACCTGCTGTAATTGTAGTCAGCCCTCCCTCTGGATCTGTGCATTCTGCATGCATTGATTCAACTAATTCTGGATTGAAAATATTTGAAAAAATTTGCATTTCTTTTCTTTTCTTTTCTTTTTTTTTTTTTTGAGACAGAGCCTCAAGCTGTTGCCCTGGGTAGAGTGCCGTGGCATCACAGCTCACAGCAACCTCCAACTCTTGGGCTCAACCGATTCTCCTGCCTCTGCCTCCCAAGTAGCTGGGACTACAGGCACCTGCCAAAACACCCGGCTATTTCATTGTTGTTTGGCGGGCCCAGGCTGGATTCGAATCCACCAGCTCAGGTGTATGTGGCTGGTGCCCTAGCCGCTTGAGCCACAGGCGCCAAACCAAAAAATTTGCATTTCTACTGAACATATCCAGACTTTTTTCTATTTACATAGCATTTGTATCGTATTCGGTATTATAAGGAATCTAGGATGATTGAAAGTATATAGGAGGCTGTGTGTAGGTTACTTCAGGGATTTGAGTATCTGTGGATTTTGGTGTCTGAGGGGAACTGATACCCCATGGATGCTGAGGGACAATTGTATTAGGATTGGAAGCTCTGAGGTGAAGGGACGTCCCTGGGCCATATATCCAGATTCAGACAATTAGGCCTGCTGCAGAGAGGTCTTGGCACTGGGCCCCTCAACAGCCTGGTGCTGGGTGCGTGTTCTGCGAGGCACACACTTTGTGGCCTTCCTTGGTCTCCAGCAGGGTCTGAAGGGAGAAGTGTCATTGTCCAGAACCCAGGCCTGTGTCCTCCCTGCTCTGATCTAGGGTATGAGGCAGCAGTTTTGGGGACCCTTTATCTCCAAGGGTTTGGATTCTGAGTTCTCAGCCTCAGAAAGTCCCAACAAGCCTGGTCCCAGTTTGGGGAAACTTTATGTACCTTCTCATCATAGTTTTAACACTTCGTGTGTCCTCAGCTTCCCCCCAGCAACTCTGTGGGAACCAGACATTGTCAAATCAGTTCTGAAGCTGGTGGGGGAGTGCCTGCTCTGGCTCAGGCACGTCCTGGGTGCCCCAGGGAGAAGGGAATCTGACTCAGCATTCAGGCTGTGACCCAACCTCACTCCACCCTGCAGGACCAATGGAGATGTGAGCTCAGGCCCCTAACACTCCTTCCAGCTCACTGGGCAGAGGCAGGGTCACAAGAGATGTGGTCCTGAGGAGGCACAGATTTGGTAGCTGGCTTATCCATCCATCATCATTTCACACACACTGACAAACACTGAGGTCCTTTGAATGAGTGTCCACACCAGGACCCAAAGCTCTAGCTTCCTCCCAGGTCCTAATCACCTTTCTGTGCCCCAGAGTGAGCACAGCACTCTCTCACTAGCCCTGAGCCCTCACCCGGGGCTGACCAACATTCCTCCAAGAGCTATGGTCATGCAGCCACAGTGGTGGTCATGCTGGCAGCTTTGTCCAGTTGGCCAGGTGGCCTCGAGGGGAGCCCGGTGCCCGCCAAGCCTTGCCCTGAGCCAACAGCTGCTCAGCCCTCAAGTTACCCAATTTCCTAGTTGCTTCCTGGCTCAGCAAAGATGAGCTTCAGGAAGGTGGGAAATGAGACCACAACATCTCAGCCACACAGCTCAACATTCAGGACGCCCTGAGCAACTTCCCTATTTCCAGACCACAGGGGCATGAGCGGAAAAGGCCAAATCACAGCAGCACTGAGGCCTCAGGGCCCTCGTGCTCACCAGAAGAAAGTGTCAGGGACAGTATTTCTCCTTTTCTCTTGCTTTGAGCAGCCACACATCTGTAGTTTGTTTTAGGAAAAGGATGTTCCAGGCTCACTCCCTTTGGACCACAACATGCTCAGCATTTTTCAAGATGAGAATATCTTAGCTTCTCCAGACATACTCCCAACCTCCACAAGCACCTCCAAATTGCACCTTTCCTCTGTCCTTTCCTCTTACTGGAGCCATGAGTTTAGATTCTGACCCTCCAGATAGAGTGCTGCAAGTTCTTGGAACTTTGTTGTCATAAAAGGCAGCCCCAGTGGGGGACTCCAGGAGCGAAGACAGGCAGTGAGTGGGGCTTTTTTCGCATCCCCTCATGCCCACATCATGGTGACAGGCCAGACCCCCTCACACCTTTCATCCCCCACCTAGGTGCTAAACGCTTCCCCCATTCATCTCACCTCGCCAAATCCTCTGGAACTCATCCCTGCCTAAGCCCAGGCCACCTCCTTTCTGTTCATATAGCAGCCAAGGGCCCATTCATAGCACAGACACAGGGCTGTACTGGACTCTGTCCTCTCCAGACTTATGCGGGCCTGGCACCCTGGCCACCAGGCCACTTTCCACCTTGTCACCCAGGATCATTTGCTCCTTCCCACTCCTAGCCGTTGCTTCAGCTGTGCCCTCAGCCAGGAGTACTTCCTTGGTCAACTCACGTGTATCCTTCAGGTCCCAAGTCAACTGTCACCTCTCCAAGGAAGCTGTCTGGCCCTCCACCTTAGGTGCTCCCAGCCCCCGTAGCTGCCTGCATTGCCCATCATCGCCTGGACCCCTGGGTCCCTGCCCATAGATGGAGTTAGGGCTCCGTGACCTGTGACTGCCCAGCACAAACACGTGTAGACCAGCACCCCTGCCTGCTGCTGCTCACATTAGACTAGCCTCTCTGGGCTAGGGTGTCTTAGTCTCTAACCCCCAGACAGTGGAGGAGGCCCTTGGGCTCCATTAGGGAAGGTCATGCGGTAGCCACATGGGAAAAAGCTCAGGTGCAACATGTCCGTGCCTATCAATTGAAGAAGACAGGCTGTGTTCTTCCAAATGGGTCAGTTCTGTCATTTATTATTTTTATTTCTTTATTTTATTTTATTTTTTTGCAATTTTTGGCCGGGGCTAGGTTTGAACCCACCACCTCCAGCATATGGGGCTGGCTCCCTACTCCTTTGAGCCATAGGCGCTGCCCTATTTATTTATTTAAGAGAAACTCTTACTCTGTCACCCTGGGTAGAGTACCATGGCGTCACAGCTCACAGCAACCTCAAATTCTTGGTCTCCAGCAATTCTCTTGCCTCAGCCTTCTGAGTAGCTGGGACTACAGCAGCCCACCATAACACCCAGCTATTTTTAGAGACAGGGTCTCACTCTTGCTCAGGCTGGTCTCTAATTCCTGAGCTCAAGCAATACAGCTGCCTCTGCCTCTCAGAGTTCCAGGGTTACGGGCGTGAGCCACTGCACATGGCCTGGTTCTTTATTTTTAAATGAAAGGCAAAAACAAGCACTAGGATGGGAATCTGGGTTTTGATCCCTGGTTCACACCTGTCACTGGACAACTTGGGATGGACAAGGGCTTCCCTTCCATCCCCTACCCTCCTGCCAGGCTTTAGTCTCCTCCCCTGAAATGGATTGAGATGGAACAACAAGGCTAGAATCTCTTCTGTCAGAGGGGTGACTCAGACCCTCCTGGGCTGTGAATGTCAGAGCTTGCTGTGGCCTTCACAACCCATGACAGGCGGCTTTCTCAGTACCTTCCCCATTCGCATTGCTCCCATTGACAAGGTGGAAAACTAAGGTCTGGAGTGGTACTGGCATTGCCGTACTCAGGACAGAGGCAGGATGGGGCATAGAGTCCAGGCTCCTCACTTCACCACTGTGACCCAGGTACGGTCCAAACGGTGTGACACGAAGACCAGATATTTCACTCACATACCCTGCACCTCGTGCGCAGCAGTCAAGAAGCGGGCGTGTCCTCTAGGCTGGCGTCCAGAGTTCCCAGAGAAGATATCCCAGGACTGCCGGTGCGGAACTGAGCCCCATCCTTGCAGGAGCCCAAGAGAACCTGATAAGCCTGCAGAATGAGGGCAGGCACTTGCTTACCCACCACCTGTGGACTTCCTGGGAGGCGGAGACTGGCAGGGAGGAGGGCGTAAGGGTCAGGGTAGGTGGGGCTTATCAGGCATCTATCTGCTAAGTGCCAGGCCCTGTGCTCAGCTGTGGGCCAGGCAGAGCAAGGAGGTGGGTGGGAAGGCAGTGTAGGAAAGCTGTGGGCTGGAGCTGTGTGTGGGAGCCCCTCCCACCACCCTGCCCTCCTTCTGCCCCCAGTTACGAAGTGCAGCTGGGGGACTCTATGCTGTCCATGAGCGGCTGCAGCCGGGAATGCTGGAAGGATGTGGAGCAGAAGGCCTGCTGCCCTGGCTACTGGGGCTCTCAGTGCTATGGTATGGGGAGGCTGCCCACCTTGCTCCTCACCTCCCAGCCATAACTCAGGCTCCCCCTCTGCAACTGTTGCCTGCTGTCCCCTTCAACTTGTTCTTTTAATGAGTATTTAACAGAGAGCCTCCAAGGCTTGGGTCCTCAGCTCTGGCTGCCCTGGGGAGGAGCTAAGGTTGGGGTTGGCCAGAGTTGCTGGGATCAGAGGTAAGTGAAGGGTTCTAGGGACAGAGCTGAGTTCTGGGGGATCCACAGAATGCCCTGGGGGGACAGAGACCCCATGCAACGGCCATGGGACGTGCCTGGATGGTATGGCCAGGAACGGGACCTGTGTGTGCCAGGTAAGGGCCGGGCATGGCTGAGGTGGGGAGCTTGGAGGGGCTGCGCTGAGCTGCTGCATCCACCACCAGGAGAACTTCAGCGGCTCAGCCTGCCAAGAGTGCCGGGACCCCAATCGCTTTGGGCCCAACTGCCAGTCAGGTGAGCGCTTGCAAGGCAGGCAGGCAGGGCTACACCCAGCTCTCACCTGCACCTTCCGCCTCAGCTTGCACGGCCCCTTCAGGAACACATGTTTTACCTCATTACACCTCCAGGCCCTTGCACACGCTATTCTTAGAGGCCTCCTCCAAGAAGTCTTCCCTGAACCTCATGCTGGGTCAAGTGCCTTCTCTGGTTCTCCCAACATTTGTGGTCCTGCGTGTGTCATAGCTTTGTACTCTCAAGGTTTTTCCTTCTGGAGCTGAGTTCCTGGGTGAGGCTAGGGTCCCACCTATCCCTGTGTGTCCCTCCCAGTGTGCAGCTGTGTGCATGGCGTGTGCAGCCATGGCCCTCTTGGGGATGGAAGCTGTCTGTGCTTTGCTGGATACACTGGACCCCACTGTGACCAAGGTGAGCAGAGCCCCTGGGTCAGCTTGGCTCAGCCGGTCTGCTGTGGCCAGAGCAAGAGAGACTACCTGGCTGAGAGAGGGGGCCTGAACCTGAGCAGAACCTCTATCTGCAGCCTAGTCAGGGAAGGAGTGTCACTATGTGACCTCCAATGTCCAGAGAGGGCAGGGCCCTGCTTAGAGTCACACAGCAAATGAGGCAGAATGTTTGAGTCTGTGTTTCCCCCGACCTGGGCTTTCAGCCATTACAGTTCTCTCTCCTCTCTGCTCAGAGCTGCCCGTCTGCCAGGCCCTGCGTTGTCCCCAGAACTCTCAGTGCTCTGCAGAGGCCCCTGCCTGTAGGTGCCTGCCTGGTCACACCCAGCAGGGCAGCGAATGCCTAGGTAAGCCTGTGGCCTGGAGACCAGGTATCCCAGTTCAGGGTGGGCAGGGTCTGGGAGGGTACCCTTTTAGCCTAGCAAATACAATGTAGCCATTTATAGGGAAGAACTATCCCTAAATGGGGAGCGGGCCTGTCCTCAAGGCCTAGGTCAGCCCATTCATTCCAACTTCTAGCCATCTTGGTGGAAGATGTGAAGGAGATAGGGCTCCTGGCTGCTTAACTTACTCAGGCTCTCCCTCTGCCCTGGCAGCTCCTGATCCCTGCCGGCCATCCCCCTGCTCCCCACTGGCAAGGTGCTCCGTGAGCTCCAAGGGGCAAGCTCAGTGTCACTGTCCTGAGAACTACCATGGCGATGGGATGGTATGTCTGCCCCAGGACCCATGCACCGTCAACTTTGGTGGCTGTCCTAGCAACTCCACCTTTTGTGTGTACCGGAATCCAGGCAAGGTGAGCCAGGGCCCCAAGCTGGAACTATCCCCACGCTGCACCCACTCACACTGGCCATGGAACCTTGAGCAAATCATGGCGCCTTTGGGAACCTCAGCTGCCCCATTTGTAAGATGGGGAGATCATGACGGTTCTCCTCTGGGAGAGCAGTTGTGGGCCTTGAGCAGGGGGGTCTGTGGGTCCAGCAAAAGCCAGTGGTCCTCAGGAATAGACATGGTGTCCCCCTTCGTTCCACTTGAGATAGGCCTTCTGCACTTGTCGGCCAGGCCTGGTCAGCCACGATGCTTCCATAGGCTGCTTTGCCATCTGCTCTGCCCACTCCTGTGACAAGTCAGCCACCTGCCAGGTGACCCCCAATGGGAAGACCAGGTGGGCACAGGGGCCTGGGGGTGGGGAGGGGGCAGAGAAGGATGGAGGCTGGACAAGTGTGCCCATCTCAGCTAGAGGGCCTGCGGGAGGGTAGGTGAGGGCCAGGAGGCAGACTGGCTGGGGCCCCACCCTGAAGGCTCTCCCTGGGCCCCCAGCTGTGTATGCAAGGAGGGCGAAGTTGGCGATGGACGTGCCTGTTACGGACACCTGCTCCATGAGGTGCAGAAGGCAAAACAGATAGGCCTGGTGTTCCTGTGGCTGAGAGTCGCCGTGGCCATGCTTGGTGTGTGACCCGCCCCGTGCTCCAGAGCTAGCAGGAGTTGGGGGTGGATTCTGCAGATCCCCGTCCCTCTGCCCAAGAACTATGGAAGCAAAGAGTGGGTTGTGGGGGATGCATGATGGGGGTGGGCCCAACTGGACCCTGATGCCCCCATTTACTCTAAACCTAGACCAAATGCTCCCACCCTCACTGCCCCAAACCTAGGATTGATGCCTGCGGGTCTTCCCAGACACCATTGGATTCCCCAGGGTCTCCTCACATCCATTCTGATGCCCCTTCTCTGGTCCCCCAGGCCAGGGCTGCCAGGATATCCTTACCACGTCAGGCCCATTCACTGTACTAGTGCCATCCATTTCTATCCCCTCCTCTAGAACCATGAACGTGAGTGAGCCCCTCCCTATCTCAGATCTGACCACTGACCCTTGCCTCCTCCCCTGGGTCTTTGCCTCAATCCTTAGGATCCTGAGAGTGTCCCCTGTTCACACTCTGGGAAATAAAGACCTGGGAGGCATCTCATCCCCTCCATTGCTTGGGCAGGGGTGGTATGAAGAGGACTGGCCACACTGGACTCACTTGGCACCCCCATTCCCTGCATCTGCAGGTGTCCCTTGCCCACCAGCTCTGTAGACAGCACATCATCGCAGGGCAGCACATCTTGGACGACACAGGGCCCCAGCAAACACAAAGGTGGTGGACACTGGCCGGGCAGGAGATTACCGTCACCTTTGGTGGCCTCACGGTAAGGGAGTGACCTTAGCCTAGGTACCAGAGGAATCAGCTGGGGGACACAGCCTGGGTAAACGTTTGCAGGTGGGAGGGAGGCTGTATATAGGATCTGGCCAGACTTCTGTGTCACAGCGAAAATACAGCTACAAGTACAAGGATCAGCCCCAGAAGACGTTCAGCATCCAAAGGGCCAACTACATAGCAGCCAATGGAGTATTCCACGTGGTCACTGCTCTGCGATGGCAGCCTCCCTCTGGGACCCCTGGAGATCCCACGGTGAGCTGGCCCCAACCCCCGCTCTCCCCTGTGCTGCTGGGTGACCTTGGACCCTGCAGAGGTCAGGGAGGGAGGAGGCAGTAGCAGTTCTGTTCAGGGACGGAGCATAACTCCTTCCCTCTGGAGCCAAAGCAGCCTCACTCCCTTCCCTGGGACCCTCACACTTGCCCTTTCCTACAGAGAACGATTGGTCAGATCCTTGCCTCTACAGAAGACTTCAGCCGGTTTGAAACCATCCTGGAGGTGAGCTGGGGTGGGCAGTTCTTGCCTTCTGGGCCAGGACTCCTCACTTTCCCAGGATCTGCTCCTCAGTGACCTGGAGTTCTAGAGTAGCGTGGCTTTTGTCCATGCCCCCATCCTCGAGCCTGAGGTTCTGCGGTAGTATTGACCCATTGTCCGTGACTCCCACTTGCTCAGTGGGAGTTCCCTGTGAGCCAAAGGCGGCAAGGCCCAGGTGGGACTCAGGTAGAAACTGGCCACAGAGCCACCCTGAGCCTGCTTCTCACTACTACAGAACTGTGGGCTGCCTTCCATCCTGGACGGACCTGGGCCCTTCACAGTCTTTGCCCCAAGCAATGAGGCTGTGGACAGCTTGCGCGATGGCCGCCTGATCTACCTCTTCACAGCTGTAAGTTGTGGGTATGGGGGCACCAGGGCTTCCACCTTTCCCCACAGGGGCTCTGGAAACCAAATCCTCTCTCCTCTGCCAGGGTCTCTCCAAACTGCAAGAGCTGGTGAGGTATCACATCTATAGTCATGGCCAGGTGAGCAGTCTCCTTCTGGAATGGAGCAGCTGGCACCTGCTACTGGGCTCCCAGGGGGTGGGCATCTTCAGGTTCTGGTCTTCCCAGGAACCTTGCCTCCTCTTCTTCTCCTCCCCATCCCATCTCGACTATTGTAGCCTGAAGGAGAGCCTGGGGACCAAGGGGATAGCTGTGAGTCACCTAGGCAGGACTGGGCATGGCTCCAAGGTGTGGCCAGGGCCCAGCCTGAAACCACCCTCTTCCTTACCCAAGCTGACCACTGAGAAGCTCATCTCCAAGGGCCGGGTCCTCACCATGGCAAATCAGGTCCTGGCTGTGAACATTTCTGAGGAGGTGAGATCCGTAAACATCTGGAATGAATGTGGAGGGGCTCTGAGCCCCGTGGTAGGCAGGACACTGTGCTAGAACCTGGTGGGCTCATGTGGGAAGAAGGCATAGATCAAATTCCTCTCTTAGACCCAATGGGGGGCAGGGGCAGGACTCCAAGGAAGAGGGGGGTGAGCCTATGGCAACAGTACTCCACGTGGTGGAAACTGAGTGAGTAGGGTCCTGGAGCTGGGACAGCACTCCTGACTCGTGCAGAGGGAGAAGAGGGGGCACAGCACCACTCGGAGGCCCTCGGGCCTGACGTCAAGTTTGCCCCTCCTTCCCTGTCAGTTTTGCAGGGGTGGATGTGGGCAGTGAGGGCTGGGTGGGACCTGCTGGGCTGGGGGTGGCACGGAGGGTCTCTGATGCAGGGGCGCATCCTGCTGGGACCAGAGGAGGTCCCGCTGCGGAGGGTGGATGTACTGGCTGCCAACGGCGTGATCCACATGCTGGAGGGCATCCTTCTGCCCCCAACCATCCTGCCTATCCTGCCCAAGCACTGCAACGAGGAGCAGCACAAGATCGTGTCGGTGAGGCTCACCCTGTGCCCGGGCCAAGCTCTTGGAGAGCTGCCAGCACCAGTGACCATTCCCCAGGCAGAGGCTCACAAGGGCCCATCTGGATTCCCCTACACCCAGCCCTTCCAGCGCAATGGACTCTGCCTTTGAGATAACTCTCACCACCTCCCTCATGTGCCTCCCTGCCCCCACCTCCCTGCTCTTTCCCAAATGCCAGCTCTTCCCTCTGTCCAGAATGCCAGCCTGGCCCTTCCTGGCCCTCAAGTCTCAGCTCATGTCACTTTCTCAGGTTTGCTGAATAAAGAAGTAATGACTAACCCCTCTCCTTACCTACCCTCTTGCCCTACCCAGGGCTCCTGTGTGGACTGTCAAGCTCTGAACACCAGCACATGCCCCCTCAACAGCGTGAGGCTGGTGAGTACCCCATGACCCAGCCCTCAGGGCCCTTGACTCTTGGCTGCCTCATGAGGTGTCTGCCCTGGGTCACAAGGGTGGCTGGGGGACTCAGCTATACCTGGAACCCCACTAATGGTGGGAGCACTGGGCCCAGGGGGCTGAGGTCCCCTAACCAGGGCTGCCTGGCAAAGGCCTGGCCCAGGATCCCAGCTTGCTGACTAGCCTTGTGTGGCCCACCCTAGGACATCTTCCCCAAGGAGTGTGTCTACACCCATGACCCTACTGGGCTCAATGTGCTGAAGAAGGGCTGTGCCAGCTACTGCAACCAGACCATCATGGTGAGCCTGGGCACCTGCTGCTCATCTGGGGCCTTCAAGCTAGGACTGAGTGGGCTGCCAACTTCAGAAATAGGCACTTCAGGCTCGGCGCCTGTGGCTCAACGGGCTAAGGCGCCAGCCATGTACACCTGAGCTGGCGGGTTCGAGTCCAGCCCGGGCCCGCCAAACAATGACGGCTGCAACCAAAAAATGGCCAGGCGTTGTGGCGGGCGCCTGTAGTCCCAGCTACTTGGGAGGCGGGGACAGGAGACTCGCTTGAGCCCAGGAATTGGAGGTTGTTGTGAGCTGTGATGCCACGGCATTCTATCCAGTGTGACAGCTTGGGGCTCTGTCTCAAAAAAAAAAAAGAAATAGGTACTTCACCCAAAGGGTGGGAAGGGTATCACATGGGAACCTTACCTACTCCTTTGGTCTAAAGATGGCACTGGGGAGCAAAAGCAGCCTGGGCTGGGGACTCATGGCCCAGACAGACTCTCAGACATGTTCTGTCTCTTACAGAAACTTGGCTGCTGCAAAGGATTTTTTGGGCCCGACTGCACACAGTGTCCTGGGGGTTTCTCCAACCCCTGCTATGGTAAAGGAAATGTGAGTCCCATCCCCCCCGGATGGTGGGGGTGGGGGAGGTGTGGGGAAGACAGGGACTCCTTCCAGAATTTGCCAGTGACTGGCTGTGTGTCTGGGTCAAGCCTCCCTCTCTCTGGCCTTGGGGTCCTCATATCTAGGCTATAGAAATTAGATAAAGTTATTTCTCATATTTTAATTTAAAATAATTAGACCCTTGGGTGGCACCTGTGGCTCAGTGAGTAGGGTGCCAGCCCCATATACCGAGGGTAGCAGGTTCAAACCCGGCCCCGGCCGAACTGCAACAAAAAAATAGCCGTGTGTTGTGGCGGGCACCTGTAGTCCCAGCTACTTGGGAGGCTGAGGCAAGAGAATCCCCTGAGCCCAGGAACTGGAGGTTGCTGTGAGCTGTGACTCTATGGCACTGTACCAAGGGTGATGGAGTGAGACTCTGCCTCTACCAAAAATAAATAAATAAATAAATAAATAAATAAATAATTAGACTCTTTCTTTCTTTCTTTTCTTTTTTTCTTTTCCTTCCTTCCTTTCCTTCCCTCCCTCCCTCCCTCCCTTCCTCTCTCTCTTTCTTTCTCCTCTCTCCCTTCCCTTCCCTTTTTCCTTCCCTTTTTCCTTCCCTTTTTTTCCTTCCCTTTTTCCTTCCCTTTCTTTCTTTCTTTCTTTCTTTCCTTTATCTCCTTTCTCTCTCTCCTTTCTTTTTTTTTTTTTTTTTTAGTTTAAATCTCACTCTGTTACCCTGGGTAGAATGCTTTGGTATCATCATAGCTCATAGCAACCTTAAACTCTTGGGCTCAAGTGATCCTCTTGCCTCAGTTTTTCAATTTTTTAGTAGAAATGGGATCTTACTCAGGCTGATCTCAAACTCCTGAGCTCAAGCAATTTGCCTGCCTCAGCCTTCCAGAGTGCTAGGCTCATAGCCATGAGCCACTGTGCCCGGACTGCATTTATTTTCAAAAAGGCTATTTATCAATAGTTTTTTTTTATGTTCTGTTTTTGCCACTTTATAATAAGTAGGGTTACTTTAGCACCTGGTTATGAAAGAACACATGAGTTATGTGTTTCTAGGTTGAGCAGAAGTCACCCATGAAGCCTAATACGTTTTAGGGGGCTCGGTCTTTGGCAGCATCATTGATTTTGAAGGTCCTTTCCAGAATAAGCTCTCATGGGGAGGAGGAGCTCAGAGCCAGCCAATGGAGGGGGAGAGGTATGGGGAAAGGGGATGTGGAGAGTCCCTTTCCCATGATTGATCCTGCTTCTCACCCACTCTCCAGTGCAGTGATGGGATCCGGGGCAACGGAGCCTGCCTCTGCTTTCCAGACTACAAGGGTATTGCCTGCCACATCTGCTCTAATCCAAACAAGCATGGAGATCACTGCCAGGAAGGTGGGTGGTCCTAGACTAGGCTGCCTCCTAGGGAGAAAGGAGGTCTGCTTAGAAAGGGGGCTGAGGGCTCCCAGGAAGGGAAGTAGGGCCCCAGGAAGAGATGAAGTCCAGAGGGAGTGGAAGAAGATTTGGGAAGAGAAATAGCTGTTATCTCCCTTACCTATACTAGGCAGAAAACTG
The DNA here is from genome assembly GCA_963574655.1 of Perodicticus potto. Taxonomy (NCBI): domain Eukaryota; kingdom Metazoa; phylum Chordata; class Mammalia; order Primates; family Lorisidae; genus Perodicticus; species Perodicticus potto. Next base: position 2,322 of record CAUYRH010015259.1, on the reverse strand, counting down.
GTTTAATCTAAAACATGCAGGATTTAGGTCAAACACATTGATGGGCCGGGTACGGTACCTCACACCTATAATCCTAATACTCTAGGAGGCTGAGGTGGGTGGACTGTTTGAGCTCACAAGTTAGAGACCAGCCTAAGCAAAAAGCAAGACCCCCATCTCTACTAAAAATAGAAAAACTGAGGCAAGAGGATGGCTTGAACCCAAGAGTTGGAAGTTAGGTTGCTGTGAGGTATGACACCATGGCACTCTACCTAGGGTGACAGCTTGAGACTCTGTCTCAAAAAGAAAACACAAAACACACTGATAACTGCCTGATGGTGGTGTTTGGAGGGGGCCCAGGCCACTCAAATGGGATGATAGAAAGCTCAGAATGCCCCTCACATTTCATCTGTCTGTTCATCGAGTCTTAGATAATCTCTGATTTTGTGACCCTCAAGTCATATCTATACTGGCTACCTTATTCCCAACCTTCCCCCATCCAACCCATCCTGGCTCCCAGCCAGCCCTGCCTCCTGCCTTCTGCCTTAGTTTCCCTGCTCCATCTCCTCCTCGCAGACTGTGGCTGCCTCCATGGTCTCTGTGACAACCGTCCAGGTAGTGGGGGTGTGTGCCAGCATGGCACATGTGCCCCTGGCTTCACTGGCCGCTTCTGCAATGAGACGGTGGGAGGCTGTGGGCCCACAGGGCTGGCCCAGTACTGCCACCAGCATGCCAGATGTGTTAGCCAAGGGAGTGTCACCAGGTGAGGACTCATGCTTCCTCTCTGCCCCATCTCTAATCTTTCCTCTAGCCTCTTCCAGGGACTCATGAGAGGCTTCTTCTTCATTACTCTCCAGATGTCTCTGTCTTGATGGCTTTGAGGGTGATGGCTTCTCCTGCGCACCCAGCAACCCCTGCTCCCACCCAAACCGTGGAGGCTGCTCAGAGAACGTTAGTCACCTTACCCCTTCCCTGAAGTTTTGACCCAGGGGTGAAGAGGTAGGCCTCCCTGGCCCTCTGCCTCTGAATTATTTATCTATGGCTCTTACAGGCTGCGTGTGTCCCTGGGGCCCTGGGCACCTACCACTGCACATGCCACAAAGGCTGGAGTGGAGATGGCCGCATCTGTGTGGCCATTGATGAGTGTGAGCTGGATGGGCGAGGTGGCTGCCATGACGATGCTCTCTGCAGCTATGTGGGTCCTGGGCAGGTGAGGTGCAGTGGCCCAGGGACAGCAGAGTGGGGGGTCTGTTCTAGAGGACTTTCTCCCTGCTCCACTCCTGGAGTCAGATGCTCAGTGTCTCAAACCCAGATGCAAATGAGAATTCAGTTGTCCCCATTGAGTTGGACCACAGGTTTCCCACATGTCATCAGGTACCTGGTAGTCACTATTCTAGACTCAGGGAATATGATACTGAGAAAAACAGGAAAAGACCCCTGCCCATGGAAGTGACAATCCCTAATCTTTAGACTCATAGACGTCCAGCTCTGGAAGTTGGCAGTCCCAGATGTGCAGGCCTAGCAGATCCAGGTTCTAAAAGGCATTTAAAGATACCTAATCTGGGCTCGGCACCTGTGGCTCAAGCGGCTGAGGCGCCAGCAACATACACCTGAGCTGACGGGTTCAAATCTAGCCCAGGCCCACCAAACAATGATGGCTGCAACCAAAAACTAGTCAGGCATTGTGGCGGCGCCTGTAGTCCCAGCTACTTGGGAGGCAGAGGCAGGAGAATCACTTGAGTCTAGGAGTTAGAGGTTGCTGTGAGCTGTGATGCCACAGCACTCTATCCAGGGTGACAACTTGGGGCTCTGTCTCAAAAAAAAAAAAAAAAACCCTAATCTGATAATTGAGAGGCCAGGCCTGGCTCGTTCAGGGCCAGCCTCTGCATGGCCTAGGCCTATACAAAGGTCCATAGGGCTTCCTGTCCTCCCAGGTCCTCTGAGCATCAGCCCATGGGGCTTTAGTGGTTAAGAACTCAGATGGTGGCTCAGCGTCTGTGGCTCAAGCGGCTAAGGTGCCAGCCATATACACCTGAGCTGGCGGGTTCAAATCCAGCTCGGGCCCGCCAAACAACGACGGCTGCAACCAAAAAATGGCCGGGCGTTGTGGTGGGCGCCTGTAGTCCCAGCTACTTGGGAGGCAGAGGCAGGAGACTCGCTTGAGCCCAGGAATTGGAGGTTGATGTGAGCTGTGATGCCACTGGACCCTATCCAGGGTGACAGCTTGAGGCTCTGTCTCAAAAAAAAAAAAAAACCATTGGCAGAAGTTAACAACTCAGGGAAACTGGTATATGAGAAAAGAAAGTAGTTTTATTAGGCTCCAGTATAAAGAATCATCTCCAA
>CAUYRH010015255.1:0-17468 GCA_963574655.1 Perodicticus potto | reverse complement strand
TTTTTTTTTTTTTTTTTTGAGACAGAGCCTCAAGCTGTCACCCTGGATAGAGTGCTGTGGCATCACAGCTCACAGCAACCTCCAATTCCTGGGCTCAAGCGAGTCTCTTACCTCTGCCTCCCAAGTAGCTGGGACTACAGGCGCCTGCCACAACGCCCAGCCATTTTTTTTGATTGCAGCCGTCATTGTTGTTTGGCGGGCCCGGGCTGGATTTGAACCCGCCAGCTCAGGTGTACGTGGCTGGCGCCTTATCCTGTTGAGCCACAGGCGCCGAGCCCAGGTGGACTTTCTTATGACACCCTGGCCTGAAGGCAACACATGCTCCTCCTCACTTGTTCCAGGGACTTAGAGGCCAGAATAATTGTTTTGGGAACAGAGCTTTCACAAGATGAAAGGCAGGTGCACACTCTATATTTCACAGTCTAGTTCAAGCCATTCCACTTTCTGTGGGCAGACCCCCATGCTTGGAGCCTCCCCAGAGATAATGTAGTTGAGAATTAGTGAAGGACTCTCAGCAATGTAGAAGGTGGGTCAAGATCTGCATGGTGTAGCTCCCCTGGATATCAGGTCAATTTCACCTTCAATAGGCACTGGGTGGCTCTGGGGGCTCTTTTTCTGAGGACTTCTTTTGGGCTCACAGGAAAGCATGTAAACTTCTCCCAGTCACTGAAGGGCCCTTCTCCTTCAACATTGCCTTTTCACAGGAGGTTGTATCAGCCTTCCTACGTCTACTCATTGGGGGTGGTGTAGATTCTATATTTATTAAGCCCTATTATGTGCCAGATATATTGTACTGTAGTGACAGTGGTGGGTGTAAAGACTGGAAAATGTAGAATCCATTTTCAGAAGCTGACAGCCAGAAATCGAGAAAAACATAAACAAGCACCCATCTTACAATAGAGGAGAGGTGTTGCCAGAAACCTGACAGAGGGCAGGTTCCACGGAGAAGGTGGTAATCAAGTGTTAGGTTTGTAGAAGAGGAGCTTTCCTGGAAGAAGATCTGTGCAGGTGCATTTGGGATTAGGTGTGAAGGCAGGTGAACCAGGAGTCCCAGTACACAGTGGTCACTGTCAGGACCTGGACCCATGTCTCCAGAGACGTCCCCATTTTGTTAACTTCATTAGTAGTAATAATGCCAGGTTATGTTTTCTAATCTACTCCATGAATGAATATAAGTTTTAAGTGCACCATTTCAATAGGAAACTGTAATAATTGCTAACCGAGAGGGGTACCAATAGCTATATTTTATTTTTATAGAATAAAGCTTGGAAAATTCTATAAAATTAAAATTTCAGGTAACAATAAAATTTTACAGTTATAAGGAGCTTTAAAGATGGATTTTATTAACTCCCTGATTTTATAGATAAGGGCACTAAATAGGTCAAGTTCCTTTAAAAAAAATGAATCATGTAAAATGCTCAAGGTCACACTGTGAACCTGGTGTGTGGAATCCAGGTGGAATCCTGATGCTCAGCTTTGAGAGATTTTCACTAAACTACCTGACTCTCTAGGCATAGGGCTAAACTGCTTCTATTCTAAGTCAGACAGTCTTCAAGGACATTTGACAGCAGGTGAACAAATTAAATGCTGCAAAGTGTCTTAAGTAGGTTCTTAGTTGGAGAGAAGAGGGCAGAGCACAGGGAGGGGGAGAGCACAGGAAACCAGTGCTGCAGTCCCTCGGCTGAGCAATGCCTGTTGATACTCAGCATTTGAAATCAGCTTTCCTCACCTCCCACCCTAGCCAACAGAGTGGCCATACAGTAAACTACTTCATTTAAATTATGCTCTCATCTCACTGAGTATGGGACACAATTCACTTGTATTTTCTGATAAGACTGATAATGAAGCGATCAGTCTATAGAATTCCCGAGTGACAGTGAACCTGTATTTGCATAATGATATTATAGCATCTGTTGAACCCACTAGCAGTGATCCATCCATATGCAAGAAATATAGGTCAGCGAAGACGCAGCAGCAATAAGGGAGGCAGAGCTATTCACTTATTAGAGTTAGGAAGGTCTTCTCTGTCCTTTAGCTCAGCATGACAGAAATAAATGGAATGAAATGGATCAGGGAATTCTATTGGCTTTTGAACAAGCAAAGGAGGTGCATCAATTCTTGTCTCCTAGTTTAAATTCTATTCCAGAAGTCTGCTTAATGCTTTCATTTCCATTGGCAGAGTAGGACAGAGTATCCCTCCTACATTTCTTCACAGGAGTCAGAAGAGGCAGTGTGCTCTGACAGTATTATGTATAGAGATCAGGAGTCATGCTGTCCCATTTGGCGGGGGTTTGAATGGTAGGGGGAGAAAGGATATAAACAAGATACTTTTATAGTTTTCCCTTGAGTTATGATTTCTGAAGTCCCTTCTGTTTTAAAGATCTGTGAGATTTCCTGCCCGTTTGGGGCATTTTATTATTCTATTTATTGTCTTTATTCTCATTTTGGAACCTCATTTATTTTCCACACTTTTCCTGTGCTTTTCTTTCCACTGTGTCTCTGATTTTTGTGTGGAAGATAATAGAACTTGCTTATTTCACTATTAAGAATTGTACATTGGCAGTGGAAAATACCTTACTTTGTTTTCCTCCTGACAATCACTTACCCCAGCACCTACCAAGGCTGGGAACCCTTGGAAGGTCTTCTGTGACTCAACTGTTTTGAATTAGACTTCTTGTATAACCATAGTATTGATTCCAAGATTACTAAGGGACTTTAGTCACTTAAAAGATAACTTAGGTCACCTTAGAGCCAAATAGTAATACAACTACAACATCTATGGAAAATGGCTAGATAGTTCGTCCTTAAAATTCTAAATGTACATTATCTCAACTAAAAACTAACTCTCTAGCAGCTATTTTAACACAACTTATTATAGTTTATTGTTTTTAATATTTAAAAGTGTATTTTCCATAAGCAGGTCAAGAAATGATAATTATCTTCTAATTGATTAAATGGAAATTGAGTTTATATCACTGTGTGTATACAGATGAAGATGAATATTTAGTATATATAAAAAGATCTGTTCTTTGGCATGCTCCTTACGTTGATTTTATAATATTTGTATGTGTTAAATTACTTTGAAGGAAGACACACAATAGTCCAAACATATACAATGTATCCATGTTCATTCACATACATACTTATACATATCTACACCAATTGACTATGGTTGCCTTTTTTTGTGAGGATAATATTTTGGGATAATAGGAAAGAAAAATCCTTCTCCTGGGAGTAACTTCAACGTGAGAATTTTGTGGACTGCAATTGGCTATGTTTTTTAGGACAGGGTTGATTGACATCAATGCTGAAATGATAACCAAGAAACAAAATAAAACAAAATCACCAAACAATTTGAATGCTTGTTGAAAGTAACAGGGCTGCTTTAGTTCAACTTGCAGCAAACAAAGGAACTTGAGATTTGATCATGACCAAGGGTGGAAGCCAGATTACCCCAAACAAAAGGTTGGAATACAATGGAATACAAAAGTTTATTTCTCTTCTAGGTTAGACCTCAGTTGTCTTTGTTCTTGATCTGTAATCTTTGGGCTGCCTTCCCACCATCTCCTTGCTTTGCAGCTCTTGGCAGTGTGGATCTTGGCCATGAACTTGAGCCGATAGAGAAAATGCCTGAACCTAACTAAGAACATTGAAAGCCAAAATACTATAAATCACTGCCACTGAAGTAGAAAAAAATTATATTTTCCCTTTCTTAACTACAACTGAAATTTCATGTTGCCTGCCCATTCTATTAAACTATGAGATCATGCCTTGGAGTTCAGCATGTTGGCCTGTCCTGTGGCTGTAGTTTCCACGGTGGTGGTCAAAGCACTCTGTGGCCCTTCATTCACCTTGCTGACACAAAGTTTGAGGTGACTCTGCTGATTGGGAGCATTCAATAAGGCACAATATAATTTTGAATTGATGGTTTTGTTTGGAAAAATAAACTCTCTCCCCCTTAAATAAATATCTTGGAGAACAATACACATCAGATTATCATGCACACAACAACTGTGTGAAACTAGAATGACTGTTTTCTTAGCTTGATTGTCTTGTTTTATAGAGAAAATGGAGAAAAATGGGATTTGAATGCTAGTGAAACCATCTGTTAATTGACTGCCTAAAAGATGAAAACACTTACCCCAGAGTCTTGGAGGGAAATGAAACTTGGAACTTCCTCGTTGTTATCTATTGTATGTCAGAATTTTTGTAAGCAACTGAAATGTCACAATTTTTCTTGGAACAATATTCTTCTGGCATCAACTGTTTTCTTTATTTTAACTGATGCTTTCATTTCTCATTTTGTATCCAACTCCATCCAATAATGTTTCTCGTTTCACAGATAAGAACTTTGTGGGAAATTATTTGGATTCCATGACTTTTTATTATATGCTATACTCAAGTTTATTTGGGGATAGTGGAATGTGGGAAAACAGACAAGCATTTGACTTGTTTTCACTAATCATTGACTTGGTATTTTGCAAGATCGATGGCTTGCTTTCTTCAAAGGGATCGCTGGCCCACTTTCCACAAAGGCTGTTGAAGTTCTCACTCTGGACTTTGAGAAATCTTTGTGACCTCATGACTCATTCCACCTCAGTTTTGATCTTTTTCTTATTATGTCAAAGTGAGTGTCATAACTAACATTGGACAAGAATGTTGTTGTTGTTGCTGTCAGTCTAAGCCAAGCTAACTCCATAATTTCTTCCTTTGTGATGTAACATTACCCGACTTTGGGTATATTTTCATTGTCCATTTTTACTTTGAGATGACATAAAGAGAAAACATTTTTCAAAGTCAACTTTGGGAGAAAAAAATATATATTTTATCTTTGGTATTAAAAGGCATAGTTGCTTTATTTAATTTAATTTTTTCTTTTGTAGAGGGAGTGAGTAGTAGAGTAGGGACAAACTGTTAAATTTAAAGGATCATGAACTTAAGAAAAACCTGCTATAATATTAATCATAGTATTCAAATTAGTAGTTTGAGCACACTGAACCAACTTCTAAACTAATTTGCATGTACAGACATTGTGTATTTTTTTTGGAGGGGGAGCTTCTACCATGTTTGGTTTTGTGGAAAAAAAAATAGGTAACTAAAGAGTATGATGGTTAAGCTGCTGTAGGAACCATTCTTCAAAAAACGAAGAATTATTCTTTTTTTCTTTGTAAAATAGGTATATTATAGTAGATTAAATTGTGCACCCAGCAGAAGATATATCCAAATCACAATTATTCTAACTAGTTATTGTCTATTAATTTCAAACAATTTAAAGGGCTAGTTTTCAGATAGTTTATAAAATGCACTATTTTTTGAGGGGGGGCATAATTGGTAAGTAAACATTCCATAACTTTGCCCTCTCTTTTAAAGGGATCTACTTGCTTTAGCTATTTTCCAATCATCCCCAATAAGGTGAAGTGTTCTTTCCAACTGCAAAACCTAGAACAGGTGATAACAATCATAAATTTGGAACTGGAAAGACGGTTTTTGGGAAACAGAAATGTAAAGAAAGCTAGGGGTTATTCCAGAGAAAGCTAGCATTTAATCTTAAAATTGGATGCTAGGGAACCCAAAGACCAGAAAAAAAATTAGGCACATGATGTTCAGGAGAATAATTTTTCAACTAAGTGCAATGCAAAGGTAGATTAGGAAGATGGGCTAGTACACAGCTTTAATCAGGGAAGAGTGAGAATGGTTGCCTTCAAATCCCTAGATTATGGCTCCTAGGTTTATTCTCCAACACAGGGACTAAAATGGGGTGGAGAAAATGTAGAAATGGATGTTAAAGGACACCAGCGGACAGACCAGTAAATGAATTTGCATGGCCAGCTCACTGTGCAGTGGCAGCGAGCGTGAGTTAGCAGAGAGGAATAAAGGCTCTGTTATTCAGTTTAGGAATTGCTGTATGTTCCACCTTTTTAATTTATTCTTTCATTTATGGAATTTACATATAAGTTCATTACTTTGGTACACTGATCCACTTACTAAGAATGTATAAAAGGAAAAGCAATCAAAGGTAAGAAGGTATTTTAATAGAGATAAGGAGTAATGATTACAAGGATGCAATTTGAAAATCTAACTCATGTTTTGTGTTCACTTCTTCAGGATCTCTAAATTAGATACCTGAACAAAGGTGTAGTTAATTTCTACACATTTTCTCACCCCTTTATCTTAGCAATGCCTCTTCTCCCTTTTCTTTTTCTCTAAGACCAGCTGTACTTAATGTGAGAGAGAAAAGCTCTCCCTTAATGACAGTTCTAAGGAGAAATGGTTGAATACTTTAGAATCAAACTCTCTTCATAGCTCCACATATGGTCAGTTGTGACCTGTGGCCTCTGGTGCTTCTTTGTCATTTATTAAATTCTTCCAAATTATTTTTTGGATTAACATAAAAATAAATTGAATTTAGATATCTTTTCATTTTGTATTTAATCATCAAGAATTTAGCATAAAACTGAGCAATGTTTCTATGCCACTAGGAGCCCAGGAAGTTATAAAGAAAATTGCATATTGAGACCCTATATTCAAGTGTTTTAAATTAATTTTGTCAAAATATTACACTTTCTTATGGGCTAATTAAATAATCTTTAATTACAAATGACATTAATTCTAAAGAACTACTTGCTAAGCCAGCCATCAAAAATTTTTTAATAGCAACTCAATATTTTCATATGAGGCAATTGACACCAGAGAATTTTAATGACTTTCCATATGTAGGCTTGGCCACTTAAAAAGCAAAACTAGAACTCAGGGACCTTTGGCTTCCAGGCTTGTACTTTGTTGCATAGCTAGTGGAGGTAGAATTGGAATTTAGATAAAAGTAGTAATGTTTTAAATCTCATGTTTTAACTATGACCTTATACAGCCTCTCTGAATGGAGTTCACCTCTCTCAAATCCCAGGTCTCATTTTTGACTGTGGAGTAGATTTTAAGTATCTCTTTATAAAAAGCCAACATCAAAGAAAATATTTATGTAGATTATCCATAGATAAATAAATTGAATCTGCTATCAAAAATAGACATATCTACTGAAAAGGTTTAATACTTAATATAAATATTTCAGGTTTGCAATGCTTATGTGAAATTAAATTGTTGAATGATCTCATGGGAGTGTTTCAAGAATGGATGATACATGTCATTACAACAAATGAATTTGTCTCAGACATTGAGCAAGTTCACTGGTTACAATAAATTGTAGTGTTTTTCATCATTCACCAGCATTGGGCACTCATCACTTTAGTATTCTGGAGGAAAGGGGATTAACAACTCAGAATAAGACTTATTTTTAAGTTGAATAGTTTTCCCCTTTCACAAATAATGCAGATTAATTTTTCATTAAGTACATATGGAGATGTCTTGGAAAGATATTGCAGAAAGCCCTATGGATGGAATAATTTCCTTCTATTTCATCATCAAATGGAAATGAAATATAGTGTGGGGACCAAGAAAGATAGATCAAGACAGCTGAATCACTCACATTTGAAGGTTTCAGTTCAAATGTTTTGCAAGCTCATTTGCAGTTGGGTTGCAGCAGGCTCCATCCATGTCTGCTTAATGAAACTCATGCTGAAAATCTCAGTTGGAAGTTCAGAGAATCAGAGCCATTCATCAAACCTCATCATCATTATTTAATAAGCAACATTAAATGTTCAGTCAAGTCTTTAACTCATCAGTTCAGTTATCACAGTTTAGTGCATGCAAACATCATTTACAAGGTTTCCTGCTGAACGATAGAGGATACAAATAAACCCCATAAACTAAACCAACCCTCCAAATAACCTTCTACTGACTGCCTGCCCTTTGGCTCACCTTTTTAATGCTTGACAAGAGTTTCTCAAACGGACTCCCTCACTAGAAAGGTGGGTGAAGCATTTACTTAACTGGTATCAGTTTCTGTGCATGTGTGTGTGTGCACGCATGGATTGTATCAGCAAAGATTCATGTTTGTCCAAAGCTTCTGGTGATTTTCTCCTCTCAGTCTGTCTAGCTCGTACTTGCATGTTCCTCTTCAAGAGAGAAGTAAGCATTTTGTGAACACCGGGCTTCTCTTTATGTTTTCCATAATAATCAGGCCACATAACCTAAAGAATAGACACTTCTGCAGAGGTGTAACATGGGAGAGAAGAAAACAAGAAAATTGAGAAAGAGGGAGGTATAAGGAAAAGTGAGAAGTAATCTTCAAACTAGAAACTTTCAACTGAGCTTGTAGGGCACACTGAAGTGGTGTTGTGTGTTGTGAGGTGTAGCTCAGGTCACTGGTCACGTTTTATAATTTAGTCTTAAAATACATTACAGTGGACTCAAGGTTATTCTTGTCATAATGTCACTCATATGGATTCTGGTATGCTTTCTTAAGAAAGAAAGGTTTTGACCACATTAGTGCAGAGAGTTTCATCAAACTCAGTCTCTCTAGGTTACAGACCTTTGTATGCTGGATGTATAGATAAACTATTGTGGTGAATGGGTGTGTGTGGATGTGTGTGTGTGTGTTTGTGTGTAGAGGAGAATTGTTGGCTCAGGGAACTTATGAAGAGGAAGTTAGATGCTCAAAACTTTGCTTGAGTTCCTCAGCCCAATGGTTCCAGCAGAGTGAGTACAGCAATTCTGGACTGTCCTTTAAGTTCCCAGGGACCAGCATACATCCACAACTTTCTTAGGCACTGAAATAAATAAGGAGTGAAAAGCTCTGAAGTCTAGGTTTTCACCCCAATTTTGCCATTATCTAGATGTATACTTATCTGCACGCCTTATTATTTTTTATTTTGCCTTTAGAGATAGGCTCTATCTCTGTTGCCCAGGCTGGAGTGCTTTGACGTGATCATAGCTCACAGTAGCCTCAAACTCCTGGACTCAAAACCATTCTACTGCTTCATCCTCCCAAGTAGCTGGAACACCATGCATGGGCAACCATGCCTGGTTAATTTTTTAATTTTTTATAGGGGTAGGTTCTGGCTTTGTTGCTCAGGCTGGTCACAAAATTCTGGCTTCAAGTAATCTTCCTGCTTCATCCTCTCAAATTATGTGAGTTCCTGCAACCAATCAAGCCTTAAAATTACAGGTGGAATGCCACATTTCTGTAAAAGAAGTGTTAAGTGAACTCTTTCTTGGGATGTTTCCATTTGCACAACAAAAAATAAGATGCTCTTCAAATCTTAGTTTCTAGTTTCTACCTCAAGCATGAATATACATGATATATCCACGCATACATATATACATTTTATATACTCTCTTTCTCCGTATATACACACCTCATACTTGAGGTAGAAACTAGAAACTTACATATATAAACTTAAGATGCTCCTATAAAAAGGAATTATTAATAGTTTAAAACTATGCCTGTTATGATGACTAACTCTTGAGGAGGCATTTCCATCCAAATGATGCCATCTGAATGAAGATTTATGATCTCATTATGGATGATCATAGCTCATTGAAAGAAAATACTAATATTTTACCCAGAATAGTCAATTTAGTAGATATATTGTATTAAAAATGTGCTCTTGGATTTAGTATTCAAATCATTTCAAGGCCTTATCAGGCATGCCATGTTTTTCTTTGCTTCTTTTGCACCCACTGACTGGGTTCCACTCAGTTCTCTCAACTGCTCCTCAGCATAAGGTCTCCCTAGTTTTTTTTTTTTTGTTTGTTTGCAGTTTTTGGCTGGGGCTGGGTTTGAACCTGCCACCTCCAGCATATGGGGCTGGCGCCCTACTCCTTTGAGCCACAGGTGCCTCCCAGGTCTCTCTATTTTTAAAGTCCTTTTTTTCCCCTTTCATTATTTATTTATTTATTTATTTTTATTAAGTAATTTGTACATAGATCATACATACATTTATGCCATTATGGAATTTGATGTTTTGATTATTTGTACATATTGGAGTGCTTACATGCTACTAATCAACATAGCTTTCACCTTGTTTAACCCAATTACAGCATTAAGACATTTGTGTTCTACACCTGATAGATCCAACTTGTACTTTCAAAATGCTCCCCAAATCACTTGACAATAAAGATATTTGCACCAGATTGTTCATAGCAGCTCAATTCATAATTGCCAAGTCATAGTTTTAAAGTCTTTTAAATTGCTATTTCTCTCCCTGAGCTATCTCTCTTTTTGATCCCTCCCTGCACACACATCTGGTGAACTTACAGTTATGTTTCAGATCTTCTCTATTGACTTCCCTGTACAAGTCAAATGTACCCTCATTCTCAGTTTTATGCTCTTCCAACACCGTGTTCTCTCCTTCTTTGCCCTTATCACAATAATAAACTTAGATTTGTTTTACTACAACCATCGATCATCTGCCTACTAGGCTATTACAAATGTTTTAGGGGCAAAGGGTAAGGCTGCATTGCTCACTGCTCTATTCTCAGAGCCTTTCTGTGCACTTAGTACATTGTAGGAGGTCAGTGAATGTCTTTGGAAAGGATGGCTTATTCCTACTTTCCTGTTGTCTGAACTGTGGTTATCCAGAGGTTATCCTTAACTGGGGTTATCCAAAGCTACAAAGCAATTCAGTGCTCAAGGAGTGAAGCATCAATGGTTGTTCAGCACACATGCATCTACTCCGTCTCTGTTTCTAGGCCAGACCATGGAATATTAGTCATTCAATGATAGATAGATCATTTTAGGAAAATTGAGATGAGTAGGATGGAAATGCCCAGAGATTAAAATAGCAAGGCATTGTAAGTCTAAGTCTGAACACATCAGAGAAATGGGAGGGTAAAATATATAGTTAGGTGACAAGGTTTAAAACACTAACTGATGTAACACTTCAAGGGAAGTGGTGCAGGAAAGACAGAAAATGTTTGTGAGAATCATATCATGGAGAATCATTTACACAGTTATAAGGTAATTGGTTGTAACCTTAGTCAGTTGGCAATGGTTGAAATTTAATCTTGGCCTAGTCAAGATGTTTCAAGTTCTTTACACCTGTATTTGTGAAATCTTTCATCCATAGTCTCTCACACTTGATATGTGATATTTTATTTAACTCTCATATCTGCCTTTTGGGTTTTTCAGAGGAGAAATTTGAAACTTGCAGAAGGAAACTAATTTGACCTAGGTCATAGTGTAGCAAACAGTAGAGCTATAAGCTAAATCCCTGTAGTTTGCTCCCAGAAGCCATGCTCTTAGTCTAAACATACCATTGTTAGCAGTCATTTCCATATACTGCACAGCAGTTGTGGCCTCAGTGCACCACAGACTCACAACAGACTTCTGTTGTTCATCTGGAAGAATTTTCAATTTTGTTTAATAAATTTAAATTAAAAATATTACAGTTATCACAAATTTAGGAAAATTATTGTTTTTCCAATCAAGAGACAGGAGACAACAGATATTACTGGCGTAGTGGTTATTAACACTAGTCTAGTTCTGTTGCCATCCCTAATTATCTCTGGAACATGCTCTTTAGCCCACAATTTCCTTATTCCCCCCTAAAAAAGATCAACTCCAGCTAGATTACCTCCAAGATCCTATATCACACTGCTTTTGTGATCCATTTACAAATCCTCTTGGCTGTAATTCTGACTCCATCCAGTCTCTCCTACAGGGACTCAGAATCTTTGATTAGCTTCATGCAGGTGTAGTTCCTTGGGGCCATACTGCTCACCTCTCCCTTTCTGCCCTGGGGCTTCTCTTACTTTAGAACATGCTTGCATAACCCTGCCTGGAACTAAGCATGTATAACCTACAAGTCTCCTTTCATCCCCTGAAAGGTAATGGAAATTCATGAAGCTACCCCTAAGCTCCTGCAGAATTGAATTAATGTCCATTTAAATGGTGGCTAACCTAGCACATCCTTTATTGACTACCCCTCCTTTCATATTTCATTCCCTCTTCTTCATTCCTTATAAATCACCCTCATGCAAAGCTTTATCTTACTTTTGAACTGAGAATCACATAAGCTAAGAGAAGTGCATCCCACAATCAATGCTGTTGACTCTATGATGTAGTTAAAATGCTTCTATGACATTTTCCTGGTGGGGATGAGTTGGCAAAATTCCTGAGAACCTTCCCAGACTTTACAGCTTAACTTTTCAAAGTTACTAAAATAATGACTGAATATCCTTTTAGGAATAGTTGCACAATTAACAAAGTTAGGAAGGATCAAAAATAATTTTTTAAAAGATTCTAATGGCAAACAACTACAGTGTCACTTTTCTAAAATCAATTGGGAAGTGGCTCTGAACTAAATGACATTTTTTCCAAGCCATTGTAATCTTTACCATGACCTTTCAAAATTTCTAAAAATTTATATGTAGTAGAACTTTGTATACCCAAAGGACTATAATAAACTGGTCAACATAAGGAGGTCAACATAAGAAATGAGGCCTACTGTACTGACACATACATGCAGTACATGTTTGGTCTCTTGAAATTAGGTCAACTTAAGGAGGTGGTCACTGTAGAGAGGTGGTCAACTGTGGAGGTTCTACTGTATTCATATTATTTTTCTTTCTATATGAGTGTGAGATTTCAGAAGGAAATATTCAATGACAATTTGGTTACACCAGGTGGTGATGAAGTTAGGCGGGGAATAAGAGGGAAAGAGTGGAAGAGTGTTATTACACTGACAGGAAGAAGACAAAAGAGAAGAAAGAATCCTGTGCAGCAATGTGGGATCCCTCGGGACAAATATTTTTAATGGAGGCCTCATGGACCTCATTAAAGTGCCATGATTTCCAATACTAGATAAAATTATTTTCACAAATAAGTGCTCAAATACATTTCACAGCATAGCAGGGAAGTTGAAAGAGCATTTGACTTCAACGATATTGGGTAAATTCATGATCCTCTGTTTATGCATCCCTAAAATAAAGATGTTGAATTACTGAGTTTTCTGGTTATCCTGTCTAACAACCAGATACTAAGAGACCAATGTCTGTGAGTTCAGACTCTCTCTGTGGCTGGTGTTTTCTAATAACACTATGGGTCTTGGTACTTGTATAATTTTAAGTTATTAGATAAAATATTTTAGCTTGGAAGGTTGTTGTGAAGATCACGTAAAATACATACAGAATAATGTCTAGTACACAATGATTATTCATGGATTTTGCTATTAAACATCAATAGAAAAATACAATGTTAATGCCTATTGTCTAAGTTATTCCTTTTATAATGAATATACTAAGAAAAGTAGAATAATCTAGTTGTCAAAATTATTGGCTCAATAAACAAAGAGCATGCTGGAAATTATTTGAAAAAGGGCAGAGTATTTTAGTTGACAAAAATTCAGCAAGAATTAAGCATATGATCTAGAGGGTAAAATGGCCATTTAATTGAAAATCCTCCTGTACTGCACAGTATTAATGATATTAATCAAGCTTTATCAGGTGCTCATAGTGTTGCAGGCATTTCTACAGATGTAGTACATGGATCTCACAGCAACCTTACATGGTGTCTTACCATTGTTCTCAGAGACAATGAACTGGGATGTAGAGAAGTGACTTGTCCAAAGTAACATAGCTCTCAAGTGTGGTAACTTGGGTTTGAACTTAGACAGTCTGGCTTATGGATAGACGCAATCATCTAGTGTCCCATAATGACTCTAAAGTTGGCCAGATGGAATTTAAAACCATACTACACAAAGAAGAACACACTTAATCAAGTGGCATTTGGACTTGCTTTTCTTTTGAGATGATGTGGGTCAACTTTTTCAGCAGCTTTTTAGAATCTGAATGTGACATGGGACATCTTGCCTCCACAGCCATCAGGAAGTGAAACATGCTGCATGACCTCTCATCCATCTCTGCTGAGGTGGAGACTCACACTGACAGCTACTGACTCCTCAAGACTATTGGCAAGGTTAACTTTGTAAAGGTAAAGTTGGTCCTAACTACAGGACATCCCAGGAGAATAAATTAATGTTGTTCCTGGATTATACATGGGAAGATATGTAGGACTCACTGATGAACCAAAAATATAATGAGATCGGCCACCTATCTGTTCTTGGACTGTAAGAGAGTCGAACTAGAGGACTACACTAACAACTTGAAGCCCCTGCCTTACAGTGATCTCACCAATCAGCAGAATTTTCCCTGTGCCATGAACTCAACAATAGATAAAGCTGACAGAAGGCCACTTGGGGATTCTTCACCTTCATTTGCAGGCACCTAAGGTTTCTGGTCAACAAAAAAGAATGACATGAAGCTGTAAAGTAGTGTGGAAATTACAGAACCATATGTGGTGGTAATAAAAACAGGAATGATTGTGAGGAGGTCAAACCAAATTTCCTGAACTTTATATGGAGCACAGAGATCATGAACAGCATGGAACCCAGTGAATAGTGCAAGCTTCTATGTCCTGTTATGGTGTGCCACCATCCATGTACTCAGCAATCTGGAAGCTCTCCAGACTTCCTAGAATATTTTGTTCAGAATTTTTTTTTAATTTGTTTTCAGGGACTTTTATGGAGATTTAATCATGTAGGCATGATCAATTATTAATTGAATTGCTAGCAGCTTTTCTCTTCCCACAGGATGGGGACGGGGAGCTGAAAGTTCCAAAATTCTAATATGGCTTAATTCTTCTGGTGACCAGGCACATCCAGGAGCCCAGTAATAGTCTCCCTGATAGAACAAAAGTTTCTTATGTTACCTAGGATATTCTAAGATATTAGGTGCTCTGGGCCAGGAACTGAGGTTAAAGATCCTATAGCACAGCAGTTCTCAACCTGTGGGTCATGACTCATTTGGACTGTATTAAAGGTTCGCGGCATTAGGAAGGTTGGGAACCGCTGCTGTAGCAGAAGAAAAGATGCACCTGTTACCCCTATCACTCAGGAAATCGCAAGGGTTTCAGGAGCTCTGTGGCAGGAACTAGGGCAGAGACACACAATCTTTACACACACACACACACACATTTCATACAGTATGTTTATATCAAAATATCACATCCTAACAGCAACAAATTAAGGAATATTTGAAAAGAGATAGTAAAAGTGGATTAGAAGGAGCTGTCTTGTGGGGCAGAAATTTAGAAAATGAGTATTACATTTATACACAAACTTCCCTAGTATTTTCAAACAACAGAAATTTTGGTGCTACTGCTGTGATGCTGCTGATTTAATTATGGTCAGGTGGTCTACCATAGGATAACAGACTTTCCATCAGACTGTTGGGAGTCAGAAAAGTGATGTGTTTGTGGTCATCCAGCATAGCTTGGGGAGTCACTTAACTGTATTGCCAAGTTTTATGACTGTTCAGAGTAAGACTTAGACCATTTCACTGCAATTTTTTCTATTTTATATTAGATGCATAAGATAGTCACTCTAACAGGATTAATTGAGGTATGAGCCATTCAGTCAGCCTGAGTTTTCAAGGAGTGCTCCATGGTGAGTGAGATATTCTGGAGTTCCCTGAGATAGTAACTATGGAAAAAGACAGCAGCCCATAGGGATGGAGTAAGGTGGTTTTTAAAAGTATGAGGTCTGATAATTAAGTTTCAAACTTATCCTAGAAAAAATGCTACATATTGCTAAATTGCTAAATATCACTATGGTCATCTTTATAGATATGCACCAACGTCAATGCTTCATCCCCTCTTCAAGGAAATTTTGGAACTCTTTTTCTGGAATAGCCATCAGAGCTGTTGCTATATAGCACATAAAAACTATAATGCACCAACAATAATGAACACCATTCAGAAAGATACTGCCACATGTTGACATGAACACAACTTGGAAACACCTAATATACAGTGGCTATGAAACCTTACTGAGTTGTTTGTATAGTGCTGCCACTATAAGCATATGGTGACAAGTTTATGAACTTAATTGTCAGACTTGTAGGTAACAGGTCCACAAGTACTATGTATTTCCATTTTAGGTACTGAACTTATTGCTTCAGAAACTCATCACGGAGCTTCCTTGTGAATTCTTAAGAAGCCTGAGGACCATCCCAGAAGACCAGCAGGTGCCTATCACTTTAATTCTGTACCCTCCTGCAATCCCTTCTGCATCGATCATCTTGACATTACAAAATATTTTTCATTATTCTAAATGCACTTTCTAAGCTTTATTCTTTCCACATTTGATTAGTTATTGAATTTAAAGCCAAATTTTGTTCATATAATCTTTCATGTCCAAAGCCCTGCATATTTCCTTATAAATATTTAAGGCTTAATCAGTAAATATTGATGATGCTACTGAACCAGAGTTGAAAGAGTGAATAATTATTTTACTTTACTTTTTATTCAAAATATTAAAGGGGTACAAATGCTTTTGGTTATATGGATTGCCATTGTAATTTTCAAGTCCTGGTTATAAGTGTACCCATTACACAAAGAGTGTTCATTGTGCCTGTTAAGTAGTTGATAGTGTACCTATCCCCTCCTCTCCCTCCCTCCATGCTTGATTTACACTGCTTATTCTCTTTATCTCTGTGAATAATGGTATGTTTATTGGATAGCTTCAATTTATTACTGAACACATGTGGTGTTTGTTTTTCTATTCTTTAGATACTTAGGAAAATGTTCTACAGTTCCATTCAGATATGTTGCAAAAGGCATTAATTCATCCTTTTTAATGGCTGAGAAGTAGTCTATGGTATACATATGCCACATTTTTCTAATGCATTCATTAATTTATGGGCACTGAGTTGGTTCCCCATATTTGCAATTGTGAATTGTACATCAATAAACATTTCAGTGCAGGGGTCTTTCTGATAAAATGAGCTCTTTTTCTTTGGGTAGATACCCAGTATTGGGATTGCTGGATTGAATGGTAGATATACTTTTAGTTCATTTAGGAATTTCTTTTTTTTTTTTTTTTTATTGTATGAAGACATTGTATTCTGCATTTAGTAAATTCTGCCTGTACCCCTCTAAGATGCACCAAGGCATGGCCCCACCAATTACTTGCCCTCTACCTCAACCTCCCCCCTCCCCTCCCTTCCCATATTCTTGTGCTATACTTAGGTTATAGCCTTCCTATGAAACCTTTAAATTAGCTTCATAGTAGGGCTGAGTACATTGGACATTTTTTCTTCCACTCTTGAGATGCTTTGCTAAGAAGAATCTGTTCCAACTCCATCCATGTAAACACAAAAGAGGTAAAGTCTCCATCTTTCTTTAAGGCTGCATAATATTCCATGGTGTACATGTACCACAGTATATTAATCCATTCGTGGGTCGATGGGCACTTGGGCTTCTTCCATGACTTAGCAATTATGAATTGGACTACAATAAACATTCTAGTACAGATGTCTTTGTTGTAGTGTGGGTCTTCTGGGTATATGCCTAGTAAAGGAATTATAGGGTCGAATGGAAGGTCTATTTTTAGATCTCTAAGTACTCTCCAAACATCCTTCCAAAAGGAACATAGTAGTGTGCATTCCCACCAGCAGTGTAGAAGTGTTCCCTTTTCTCCACATCCACGCCAACATCTCTGGTTTGGGGATTTTGTCATATGGGCTAATCTTGCTGGAGTTAGGTGATATCTCAAAGTAGTTTTGGTTTGCATTTC